>OW679203.1:90705282-90981368 GCA_940337035.1 Agriotes lineatus
AGTTTGCGGAAGTTGCAAACGCTGGTTTGCTGCACTCTAATACTGTTTGCAGCAAACGTTGGCTGCCAGGCTCTTTTAGACCACTTCAAATTAATTTATATCTCCCTGGGCGAATTCAAGTACTATATTTCCAAACTAACAAATCCCTCTCAGAAGAGGCTGCGTGCGACTGTTATCTTCTTTGTTAAATTTGTATGAGTTGAAAATTCCCGAATCTCGTGTACAGCGTGTATTTCTTGCTGCAGTCGCGAAAACAAATTCATAATACACGTCCAGCGCAGGAGCGGCTTACATAAAATACAATATTAAATCTAATAATAGAACATAGGAAATACAACTTGGCTTCTACATTTATGCATGAAAATAAACATTATCGGTAAGGGATCCAGCTGGCCCGTTACACATTGCATAATTCTCGACTTTTGTAAATCATAGGATTTAAAGAACAAAACTATTTTTGACATTCCATAAAAAATATGTTCAAAATTCATCTTAGAAGTTTACAAAACTACATTTTTCTGAATGTATTTTGTTTCTCTTTTGCCACTTGCTACCAATGGCTTCTGCTCTGAAGCTTTTAAATAGGAGTAAAATTCTCGCCATCCATGTATGTACAAGTAGTTAACCTGAAGAATTTTATTGAAAATCGGAAGCCCGAAGAATATGTTTGCCAAACCCGAAGTCTTAGCGTGAAAATGACACTGTTGGCGACACTTTTTTGACATGTAAATTTTTTTAAAGCAAATTACACAGCGGCTTTAGATTTTCATGATTTCGTGGTATTAGTAGAGGTGTCTCAATTTCTCATGGTCCTTAGAAAAATTAAATCTCTTGTAGGCCATGTTTAGTAGTGTGGAACTGACCTGACAAAATGCCAATACATACTTTTAAATTAGGTTATAATTTTTGACGTTTGACAAGTATTTTTAGTTATAAGTGTATTTGCCAAAAATTATGACCTAATTTAAAAGTATATACCTACCTTCCATTTTCTTGGGTCAGTTCTACACAATTAAACATGACCTCCTAGGGATACTTTTCCCAAGGACCATGAGAAATGCACATCAAGGATGGCTATGGGCACCATCCAAAAGAGCTTAAACATATTACTTTTAAAGCGCATGTCACGTGATCCTGCAGTGTACTATAACGTGTTCAGGCGAGTTCAACTTCCTGACTTAGGAGAGTCCGGGCAGTTCTATCATTGGCGTGCGTTATAAATAAGGCGTGGTGGCATGCGCAATATTCCCCACGATCGAGCACGAACTACGCCAGAACTGTATGGAATAATTAAGCATAATCAGCAGCAACCCGCAACGTTGTACATGCGAGTTTGACATCTTATTGCATGAACATTGGCACTCGGTTTTGAGACTAGCTCCGGTACAATCCTGAACTTAACCGAATCAGGAAAATTTATTCGAGTGTGAAAAATTGGGTTGCACCGAAAAATTTAACCTATATGGTCGTGACATTACAAAAATTTAATTTTATAACGGCAAAATAATGGTCTACAGTGCGTTCGCATCTTGATCAGAGTTATGTAATTAACTACTACCAACTACTCGATTAGAATATACCCTAACTACTCTATAGTTTAAATATTCAGTTGAAAAAGAAGATACACTATAGGGTACTTCCACAGTGATTAATATTCGGAGGAATTTTTTTAACTAATTTATGCCGAAGAAAGATAGTATGTTGAAAGAGCAATACAATTTTAATTTAAAATTTAATTTTCAGTATTGACACTAATAAGGTGGGATGGGATTAGAACTAAGTACAGGGTGGCCCAAAAAAAGCAAAACAAATTGAATTTTTTCTAAAAATTCTCTCTTCAAGAGTAAATTGAACTATTTCAATAAAGCGTGACTGACATGTTCAATTGAAGCACTGCCTATGCATTAAAATTTAAAAAAACAAATGACGATTATAGTAGCATTGTAGTGCTAGAAATTTGAATTTTTTATTTGGTCTGTTTTGGGGCCATTCTGTATAGGCAGATTTGTAATACATACATTTAGAAAATTCTAAAGAATACCAAATACTTTTACAATGTAGCTAGACATTAAAAAAATAACAATAATTATTAAAACCAAAAAATTTTAAAAACTTTTTCAAATTTTATATAATCTAGAAAACTAACAAATGCAATTTGTAATTAAAAATATCAAAGTTTCAAAGTAGTTCTCTGGCCATAGATGGCTGTCCTACACATGGCAGGGTTATGTGGTGAAACCGTCCTCCCCCTTTTTTTATGGATCACCCTGTATTATTTGGTAGATAAATGCAAAACTTGTTTTTAAGAGTATAATAAACTCAACTATTTGTTTTAAATATTGTATTATATATGTTTGACTTGTTATGTTTGCATAATTCTACCATTCTTTAAGAATATTTGATAGCATTTTTTAATATTGTAAAATATATTACTACATTTCTACATTCAAAATCGTTTAGAAATGTAGTACACTCTGCATTAGCAACACTTTGCTGCATAGCAACGGCGAGTCGTTTTACGTTTGGCAGTACTGAAGACTATTGTTGGTGGCACTGTAAGTCTATGTCAAATTCGAGGTTAGCAGGTTAGGTTTTGCGTCAGTCTGTGTCAAAACTGACGCAAAACCTAGCCTGCTAACCTCGAACTTGACATAAACTTACAATGTCACCAACAACACACTTCAGTGCGGCCAAACGCATAACATCAACTGGAGCTGCTTATTGTGCTTTAGGACATAGAAACGAGTTCTGCTCAGCTTGGTCATGTTATGACATTTAGGGCCGGTTGCAGAAAGCAATGTTAAGTCTGGTGTTAGCTAACATCGCGTCAAAGTGAACAAAATCGCATCGAATTTTGTTTACTAATGTATTAGTTACCATAAGCATTTGAGATTTGATTCGTTTTTGTTCACTTTGACGCGATGTTAGCTAACACCAGACTTAACATTGCTTTCTGCAACCGGCCCTTAGTGTGACTTTTATGTAAAAATTTTATATTTTACATTTCTTATGAAATGCGATAAAATACTATACGCAACACGTTAGAAAAGTGGTGTTATTAAACTCGTAAAAATTTAAGTACTCGCTGACGCTCGTACTCAAACCATCCATACTTTTTCAGTAAAACATCACTTTTCTAAACATTTAGTCTAATTTACTATTGTAGTTGCAGATCAAATAAATATGTTTTCGATATATTTTGTTTATCATTGTGTTACAGCCAAGGCGAACTTAAGTGCCTATATTATCGTTCATTCAAATTTTAGTTTAATTGTGGAAATTCTACTAATGACTACTTGTTACTGCCGCAAAAAACAAAAAAATGGACAGGAATTAAGTTACTGATGAATGTGCAGCATATGCATGCTTAAAAAACACGAAAACATTTTAATCTTTAAAAACAATTTGACGTGTTACACCAATTTTCATATTTTTTGTGGACTATCAAGTATATTTTTTTATATTTACTTATATAGAAATATTGGAAGCAGATCCATTACTTGCCTAAGAAATATCCAACTATTTACCTTTAGGCGCCTGAGGCATCAGTGGAAGTCTCCGTATCTCCGTTCAACTGTAATCCTATTACTAGGATTTGTACCTAATCTCTGATAAACATCTAAAGTCGAATCTGCTTTGTAAAAGGTGTATATTTTTAAAGTATTTGTTCAATTGAATCATTTTAATTTCCACGTTTCTTATGGATGACACGGTTTCTTGATATCTAGTCACGGAGGGTATAAATATCTGAAGGCACGGACAAAACCAAAATCCAAAAATTGGTCGTGACAAACGTACAACCGATGCTAGTTACTTTTTCCAAAATTAATTTTATATCGTGTTCTATTAAAAATTTGTTACATATACGCAACACCAGTGAGATTTTTTCAAATTTAGTCTAGCAACCATAATACCTACACTACAAATATTTCAGGGATATTCCATAAATGTGTCTCTAGAAAAAGTTACTAAATACAAGCCTTAAAAGCATTTATAGAAGCCTGGATTGCCGAAACCAATGTACACGTTACTCTGGAGGCTTTTTTAATTTCAACTAAAATCATCTGTGTACAACCGGCTTACCAATATTTATATTTATAGGGCCCGTTTATGGGCGGGGCTTCTATTAAACTGTTGGTTAAACGTATATTCCGTTCACGTTGTTTTGGCATAACAGGACACCATGATTTATTTTTTTAATGTTGGTCACACTGTTCTACGTGACACAATTTTCCGTCACTGAAGTGCTTGACATGCGAACATATTTACCGTGTTGCTGAATTTCCCGCGACCATACACGACTTTAAAACGAGATGATATTGTTTGATCAAGCCTGCTAAAAATTATCAAAATTGGGTAATTCATCGGGTTATTTCTGCTTTGAGCAAGGCTTGGGTTAAATTAGATTAAAAATGTGTGAGGATTTTTCTATTGCAAACTAGTAACACTGACAATAGTGCACTAGACATTGACGCTATATATAACCTCAAACTTAGAAAAACATAACCTAATTAAACAGACAGATTTACTGCCAACTTAAATGCCAAATTTCCATGGGCTAAAGTATGATCAAAAATTATTTTCATCTAGTATGGCTATGGAATCTATAATATAATTTTCCTTAATGTGTGTCTGTGTGTCTGTGGCCATATATCTAATACTTACTATATTGCTAGCGGCTATGAGTGGGAAACTGGCCGATGAAGTGAGACACACAACCAACTCCTTAATGTATACGGTGAGCTGTGCGCAAGCGCGGCGGCGTCGTCCGCCCAATGGGAAAGTGGTCCCGCCCAATGGGGAAGTGGTCAAGTTTAAAATTCGCTTCTAAAGGCGGAGTTCGAATTCTCACGCATGCGCACGAGACGCGTTATACTATAAGTGAGACTATGTCGGCGCCGTAATGTTTTCTGAAGTTTCCAGGCCCTACCAGCAATATATGTGTATTATATATATGTCTGTGGCACAAAATAAAATCTTACGTTCCGGCTTCACAGATGTTTATATTTGTTTAGGTTTTGTTTTTCTTATCTTAGCGCTAGGCTCGGAGCTTCACCGTTCGCGTATCCTATTTCACGTGCGCGTAGCGCGCAGTTTGCTTGTAGTTCCTAATTTATGAATACAACTATATTTATATTTAAATGTCAAACTTGACATTTGATTTTTAAGTGAGTTATAGTTGCATTCATAAATTAGGAGTTATTCCATAGACATACTAGATGAACGTAATTTTTGATTCAACTATAGTTAAATTGGTTAATTAAATATTGAATACCAGAAAAAAACTAATGAATACCTAATGCTTTACAATAAAAGTATTGAATAGTGTACAAATACTCATATTGGAAAAGTAGTTAAATATCAATTACTTAAATTCCGAAGTAGCTTTCGCATATACTCGGATGGCATTTACCGGCGCGTTAGAATGGTAAAGACCTTTTTGCAAACGTACGGTCAGCAAAGCAGTGCAACGCATGATGTATGGTGCGGTGAGCTAACATTTTTAAACGAGTAGTACACTACCGTGGTTCAAATGTTTGCGCTACTGCCACTCCAACAGTTTGCTACCGCGCAACCACAAAACAATAACTAATCGCGCAACTTTGGCTACATTTTTCTAAGTTGCAGAGTACTACTACTAGTCAAACTACTATCCAGCTCTGATATTGATGCGAATATTGAAAAAGAACATCTTTTAGACGTTGCTTTAGACAATTTACGGATTACTGCAAATCATATATGTATTATTACATATATGCTGCAAATACAGGACATTTTGAAGACGAAGATCCAGAATAGCTTTTAAATGTGTGACTCCAAAAAAACTTACGTAACGCCCCTACATTTTTATTGCCGCCCATGGCGTGGTCAATAGCGTTAGTTGAAGAGACAAATTTTCTCTAAAATCTTAAGCAGAATTCAAAAATGTAATAATATACCGGGTGTTCCATTTAAAATAGGAGTTAATAAAAAACAATTAGAAAAAAAAACAAAAGAAACCCACTTTAGAAGTATTCAACTGGAAAATCACCTATCTTACATCAATACACATTAAAAATTTAATAAAAATGTAAAGTTTAAAAAAAATCGTTAAAGCCGTTTTTGAAAATATCTAAAAAAACTGAAAAATCACGAGTAAATACCTACTTCCGGTTATGCGATTTTCTTCAAAAGCTTGCTGTCTCATCTACATAGTACACAAAACTTATACAGTGCGAGTGTAAAGTCTGGAACTATCGAAATAGAACTTTTATCAAATGTTTTTGAAAGAAATCTTCGAACACGTCAATTTTTATTTTAAAAAAATACATATTTTACTGTAATTGTCACTTTTAGATTGTCTTTTGTTTTTGAGTTATGACGTTAGCGATACTTTTTTTAAATGGAAACCCTCAATTTTTATGATGAATTTGGACACAGCATGAAATTCTAAGACCAAATACTCTAAAAAAAGTATGATACTGTATTTTGAAATTTTCGAGAAAATCGTACGGTTACCAGATCCCCTCAATACTAAAATTTCAATTGGTCCTTTTTCACTCAAATATTGTATCATTATTTATTTAATTAAGAGCACACAACAAAAACAGATAAACAAACTATGAAGAACTGTCATAATTTTAGGGCTAACTCATTGTTTCATGGCTACTTGATTTTTATTCGATTTTTGTTTTAATACTTTAATAGCGATTTTCTAGAAAATTTCAAAATATAGTATCATCAAAGAGCATCTCTTTGGTATCATGCTTCTTTTTGGCGTATTTGGTCTTGGAATTTCATGCTCTGTCCAAATTTATCATACAAATTTGGGGTTTCAATTTAAAAAAATGATCGCGAACGTCATAACTCAAAAACAAAAGTGACAATTACAGTAAAATATGTATTTTTTAAAATAAAAATTGACGTGTTCGAGGATTTCTGTCAAAAACATTTGATAAAAGTTCTATTTCGATAGTTCCAGACTTTACACTCGCACTGTATATGAAGCTTCAACGCCATACCTCTTTTCGTTTTTGAGATATTCTGTTCACAGACAGACAGACAGACAGACACACACAGACAGACAGACAGACCAATAAAAAAAAAATGTTTTTTGGGTTCAGGGGACTCTAAAACGTGAAGGATCTGTTGAAAACTCAATTTCGAATTTTTGGGGTGAATCCGATACTTCCTTTATTGTAAAAGGAAGTAAAAATCAAAACATAGAACTTCTCTAATGGAAGAATCTTTGAACTACAAATTGTTTATTTCACTGAATAGAATTGACACTGCACATTACGATCCTCGTCAGGCTGTGGCCGAATTTTTGAAAAAAAAAGATCGTAGATTTAGAGAACCAGATTTGGAACTTTACGCCCAGCGGGATTTCGTCAAAAATTTTTTTAGAACAACTGGAGGCATTTAATAATATTTTTGTTTATCTTTTTTAAACTGATATTTCTTAATATTGTTTAATATTTTATTTGTTCTTTGGTCAATGTTCTGAATGTAAGTGTTGTTTATTTTATAAATTATAAATTAATGTTTTGTGCATTTTAGTGTGTATTTTATAGTTTTACCTTGTCCAATTCAAGACCTACTGGGTGTCCATTTGGACACACAATTATATCTTAAAAAATTCTTTGATTACAAACAAACTGCCCAGCGTAAAATCTATTTCTATTAAAAGCATTTCGACCTTATAGCATCGTTTGATTTTTTATCTACGACCACTACTAAAAGTAGGCTTTTTAACACTCGCTTGTTTCACTAAAAGTGACGTTTTATAGTTTACCGTGTTTAAAGAAATCAGCTGTTTACTTTTAGCACATGTGCTAAAAGTGACGCGAGGTTCAAAACTACAATTTCGAACTGCAGGTGAAGTTGTAAAACTATTCTAGTTGCTTCTTGCGTTACAGGTAAAGCGTTTTTGAAATAATTAAAGCGTTATGTAATGAATACAGTCATATGTGGAGTATCAATAATTACATTTCGTACAACTCACCTTGACAGCACGGGCGTGGCCAAACAATCGCCAGCGGCGTAGCCTACTATTCATTATGACGCAGCGTCGCAGATGCGAACCTTTCTTAAATCGATATTTATGGATTAATAACGGTAAAATTAAGGTCGTAGATAAAATATTGTATGCAACGCGTGCTAAAAGTCGTTTATGCGCGAGACATGTTATGAAACTCAGCCTTCGGCTTCGTTTCATAATTTTCATGTCTCGCTCATAAAAGTCGA
This sequence comes from Agriotes lineatus, assembly GCA_940337035.1. NCBI lineage: Eukaryota > Metazoa > Arthropoda > Insecta > Coleoptera > Elateridae > Agriotes > Agriotes lineatus. The sequence goes on from OW679203.1 coordinate 90,713,509, forward strand.
CTTTTAGCACTCGTTGCATAAATAGCTATTAAGTGTTTGTCTGAAATTTTAGAAAGGAAGAATTACAAATAATTTCCCTCAAAATATCCCCTTTAATTTAATGGTTAACACTGCAGTTGATCATACAAAACCTGTAGTGCAATTAAATTAATTGTTTATGCCGCTAAAATTCAATTGAAATGCAAATCGAAACTTTCGTTTGCTTTCTGACGGAGAAATCATAGTATACAATAAATTAATATTTTTTTGCACACATTATGTGTACATATATATGAACGTACATTGTACAGCTGATTGCAAATAAAACTGGGACAAGTCTTGGGACTACTTTTTGCGTTTTTTAATAACGTCTGAAACTGGCGCTAACTTATATTAATGTAGGTGACTACATAAAATATTATTAAAAATAGAAGCATAAGAAAACACAACATAATTACAAGTACTTAATATTTTATTGTACATCATATTACATATTACATATTAGCTGTCCCAGTTTTATTTGCAATCAGCTGTACAACTTTTCCCCAACTCCCAATTGTGAGCCTCAGCTCAGTATATTAATTAAAGTAGGCCGCGAAAAAATATTGCATAAAATACCGGTCCGCCGCCTGCAACGTTTGGAAACCGCTGGCTATGCGAATTTTAGTTCTGCGCAGCGTCGGATGGTGGAGCTATCGATCTGCAAGGCATTCAAAGTATCCGATCGTATAAATACTCCTAAGAATACAGCTTTTAAGTTGCGGCTTCTCCCACACCCCTAAATTAGATACAACTCTTATTAAACGTTCGGAAATTACCAATTTTTGGATTGGAAGTCGTATTATCGTGCGTACTGTTGTAGCTCGACGCGTGCGCAGCCTACCGGGCTCCTTCCGTAGTGGGAGTCGCCGTTGTGCGAGCAGAAGTGAACGACCCAACTTTTGTAATTGTGTGCGTATCGAAACAGCGGAGCTGCAAAAGTCGCGCAAAACAATAACGAACAACGCGCGTGGTGATGTGTGCAAAGCGTGTGCGGGCATGAACTTGGGACCGCAGTTTTGACAGGTGGTTTCCCGCCTTTGCCAGAATGAACGAACCGCTCGAAAGTATGGTGACGCACTTGGTTCAGTGTAAGTGCAACGGTAGAACTAACGGTGAGAAGAAGCTCGCGCTGGAGGAACCCTTCACCAACCTCTGCGCCGAGGAGGCCAACGGCAAGACCTCGATGACATGGAACGCCATTTTGAAGGGCCTGCTTTCGAGGTGCTCCCAGTTTTCCAGGGACGATTTGGTGATCATCCCGAGACCGCTGGAGAGTGCAAGATGGCGGGAAACGAATGACAGGAGAGTGCTGGCGCCTTTGGCACTCAAGCACAACGCCGACAACATTATCGCGGGAAATGTGGACATGAGCAGGAAGAGAAAATCCGACGTAGATGATGTTTGGCCACCGACCAAGCGCATTAGGCTCGACGGAACGATGAAATCCTGTAGCGTTGTTATTAGGCGAACGTCTGCCAAAAATCTGATGCTGCAATACAAATGCGTCGTCAACCGGCCCTTCGTGAAGCTCTTCGACATTCTAAAGGAAATTCCCCAGGAAAAGGAATACGAGCGACCTGTTTACGAAAATGAATTCATGGGACTTTTAGGGTTGGAGAGCAGGGAACTTGGAAATACTAAGCAGCGGGAAGAACTGAAAACCAGTAACCACCTCACGAAATTGGTGAGCCATACATCTATTCCATTCTCCTCAGATTATGGTCGGCGCCTGTTAACACGCGAACGCCATTGTATGCCGCAAGAGGTCGCGTTGCGAAAACTCGAACGCACAGAGTGGTACCTGAAAGGGGCGGTCACGATTCCAAAAACTAATTACAAACCTGAAGTGAGTTTTGAAAAGAAAATTAGGTATGAACATACGTATAAATTTCCAAAGAGACAATTGGGTCATAATCATCAGTCCTTAACTCAAGCCTTTATACGCTATGTTTGTAAACCAGCAAGTGTAGCGTTGGAAACCTTTGATGCTACTCCATACTTCGAAAAGCTTGCACGGTTAGAGAAGAATGCGGAAATGCTGCCTAACGTGTCGCTTGATGAATGCAAAGACGATGATTCTGTTTCAGTTGTTAATAGCGTTAACGTGTCACTTGGCGAATGCAAGGATGACGACTCTGTTTTAGTTGTAAATAGTGTATCGAGTATAGATTCAGAAGTGATCGTTGTAGAGTCAGATTGTGAAGTAGTGCCAAGTGAAGTTACTACAGAAAATAGCGCACCTTTAAAGTTAGTATCTAATGACAAATCAACTCATTGTAGATCTTTGGACTCTTCGTTAGAACATGTACAGGAAGCCAAAAATGTTCGAAGATCGTTAAGGTTAAATAATAGTAATCCACTGTAAAATGATTAAATTACGTATTAGATTTTTCACTAATGTGGAAAGATTTATGAGTAGAGTTATTATAGCTCGTTTAGATTTTAAGGATCATATTGCTTCCGCAACTTTTTCACGTTGTGCCTCAATAACCAAACAGGAAGGTACATTCAGAATATAATTTTAAGTTAAATCATTACAACCGACCAAAATTTTATGTAGTATCTATCGTCTTTTCTGTAATTGAAAGCAAAATATTGAACCGTTCCAACTTTATAACTTTCTGAATGTGCCAAATTTATTATTTTAAAAATAAGTATGTACCTTTAAAAAACCAAACCGAACGATGTGTATTAAGTACTTCCTACATATCAAATCGTTATGGTTTTGTAACCTTAAAATGTATACTCTCCATTTGTTATTTAGTTATCATTGCGTTGATCTATCATAATACTGTCGAAGACTGCAATATTTCTCAGAGTCATTTAAATTTTGTGATACTTTATTTTATATCCAACGAATCCTGACTGGATTGCTAAGTTATTTTATTTATTTACGAATTTAATTTATTTTCTGGTATACTCTGTATACTGTACTTAGGAAGGATAACTGTGACGACTAATAACGAGATTGAGGACATACCAATTTATTACTTTTAAGTTTGGATTTAAACGAATTTTTCTTCATTTGGAAACTCTATTTTTTAAGTATGTAACTTTAATAACTTTCAACTTTAATAACACTAAAAAGTAAATGATTTGGGAAGCAGATGTCGATGCCACCTTTATTTTGTTTGTAGGTTCCTTAAGTACAAACGTTAAAAATATAAAACCGTTATTGTTAATTGTGCAATTGCCAGCCCAAGAGTTCTGTAATTTCTTTATAATCGAACTACTTTGGTTGTATATTAAGTTTGAAACATTATTGAAGGTTGTAGTATGTAAAGTTAATTTATTGTAAAATATGTTTAAAAATTATGTAAAACCGTTACAGTTGATATTTTTATATTCAGTAAATACATTGTACCACACGTTGTTTTTCTTTTGTAATCAGTGTTGTTGCTTAACGCAAGTGTTGAAATTCGGCCTTGGCCTATATAAAGTTACAAGGGGGTCAAGCTTTGTGCTAAAGGTCAGACCATATGGCGCATTAAAATTTGCAAGCGACTTTCTGAACAAATCCAAGGTGATTCCAAAACTAATTTATAGTGCTGTAATTTCATTCAAGACTGAGACCGAGCTTTTACTTAATTGATTAGTGGTTCCAGTAGAAGTAGCAAGGAAAAGTTTGACGTGGCTTTTGCTATTCTGGATCAGCAGCTTGGGTAACGCTGCTAATAATAGATGCCTCCACCAGCCAGTTTAGCGAATTGAATGGAATCAAAGTCTATCCCATTATCAGTTGGTTTTGGCGAACAATTGGTGTTAAATTGCATGCACGCTTAATTATTTGATTGGGAGGTATGTGTATTGATTATAGCCGATTAAATGACCTGACCTGATGCAACAGTGTATCGTCTATTGGAGTAAACATTAAGTAGGTAATTCTATCAATTTGATGCACCTACCCCACAATATTTAAAAGGAAGGTAAATGTGAGCTGTAATGAATTGTAAACCAATCACGATCAGTAACAAGATTCACAAAGTTGCCATATATTGTCATTAAAGTGATACTTCTATAATGCTATAATAGTTAAGGCTCTGAAATTGCACTTTTTATTACGAATATGGAATTTAGTTGCCAAAGCAAATAAACCACATTGAGAATAAAAAGGAATTTCAATGGCGAGGGGCACATATTTTTTTAAATCTTAAAATTTAAAAAAAATATTCTATTGATTATGGTGACATTTATCCATCTGGGTTAAGTATTTTATTTCTTGTATTTTAATGACTATTTCTACTGCCAATTTCAGTTATTTTTTGAAATTGGTACTTTGAAATCCTTATTAAAATACGAGAACTCGGCAGTGAAGTTATCCATTGTTTTACGACTTTTATTAAGTTGACAAGATGACAGGAAAAGTAACATAACCTACAAAATTTCAAAAATCTATTTTTTTATCTTTTACTTATGAATGAATTTGGATGAAATTTGATACAAGGATACTAGACATAATTTCCGATTAAGACACAAATATTTTATGTTATTCGAAATCTACATTACATACGACAGTGTTGCCAAATTTGCGAAGGTATTACACAAAAATATTAAAAAATTATTAATGATTTTTTCAATGTTAGATAAAGTAGTGCATGATGCATATTGTTAGATTGGTAATTAAATTTTCTATCTAATGGCATAATCAGGGCCGGCGATTGACGTGGTAGTATGGGTAGTACTACCCACTCGAAAATATCCGTGTGGGTAATTACTAGAGTCCGTCGAAATATTCTCGTATTTTTTAAAAATATAGCATATAAAATGGCATTTATTTTAAAATAAAGCATAAAAAATGGTAAGTATTTATTTCAAAAAGTTGAAATTTTAGAAAAAATTTCACCAGTAATATTCAAAATCCCACAACACAAATACAAAAGACAAAGTGATCTGATAAAAACGACGGGCACAAGGCAAATAAGTGGAACGTAGGTATCCGTGGTGCATTGAAGGGAAGGGAGAGAGCGCGGGGTTGTTGTTGACGAGTGGACGTAACGGAATACTTACCTGAACGTTGAGGCGCGCGACGAGTGGTCACCCCCGCCCCGTGTCATCGACCTTAGTACCTGGCACTTACCAAAACTTCTGCATGTCTATTTTGAAATTTGTAAGCCCTTTTGTTCTGAATTAGCCACATAATATTGATTTTGATTGAAATATAGCATTAAAATATGGCATTTATTCAAAATATAGCATTTATCACGAAAAAGGGCATTTTATAGCATTTATGGCACCAACAAATGTGGTTCATTCCACCCCTTACTAGATGAAACGCCTAAATACGAAATCTGGCCCTAAAGGGGCCTACAGTAAGAAACATGGCAAAATGGCATTTGACGGACTCTAGTAATTACCAACTATAAACTTTCGAACAAAACCTAAATTTTGAAATTGGGGGTGGGTCCTATTCGGAACTACAGCCAGAGGTAGTAATAGATATCTCTTTTACGCTTTCTGCCGCCCCTGTGCAGTGTGATGCAAATATATCACAATAACGTACAAAAAAGTCAGTGTTCGAACTTAAATAAATTAAATGCAATTTTTCGTCGAAACTATTAACTCGCTCATATTACGAAAGCAAATAAATTGAACTTTGTGACATCTCAAAGTATATTTTTATCAATTTTTGATCGTAACCCTGTATCCCCCATCCCTTCATATGAGTGTATTGTGAAAAATCACTTTGAACCTCCCCCCCCCCCCTTTACTGCCCACTCGGGCTAAAAGTGTGACGCCGGCCCTGGGCATAATGCCCCTTAGTAGTGCCATTTAAAAAAAGTACCGTCTTAAAAAACGTGTTTATCAGATTTTATTCTTTTATTAACGGTTTGATATTAACCTTAGTAATAAAATAGATATCTATTATCATGCGTTGCTAAAGTGTATTAGAATAGATATATCCTGGTAACGGCCTTCCATGGTAAAAAATAAAATTTGAATTTTTTTTGTTTAAAATTTGGCAAAACTTGAATGCAATTTGGCTCGTATATCCCGAAAAACCAAATATACAGGGTGAACCATTTAAAAAATCAAAGTTGGTGATATTTCTGGTGAAACGGGAAGTCAACCATTTTGACTATGTAAAGTACGTTTTTTTCCTATAAAAATTTTGAAGGTCAATGAATTTAGGGTTTATGTTGGCGTTACTTGGATTCCTTTAAAAAATATATGTTAGTAGAATTTGTTTTAGTAACTTTTTAGAACTAAAAATTGACGGTAAATTTAAAATCTGGCATTAAAGGTGTTTTCTTTTAGGTAACTTTTCGTAAACTTCTTCTTCTGGCATGTTAGGCTGCAGATCCAACAGTTCATCTGCACACTTCAGAATTGCTTATTTGCATTTAATTTGAAAAGATTCCGTTTTTTACGCATATTCATTTTCAAAAAAGAAAAACGGACAATTTAATTTTAAATGTCAAAATGACACAAGTCGTTTACAGAAAAACTTGACGGAAATAAATTTTCTAATAATTTAAAAAAAGCAGTTTTGCCAATTTTATCTTGACCTTGAAAATTTTTATATAAAAAACACCTTCTTTACATCGGTCAATCAGAAATTATGTCTAGTGTTTTTAAATATTTTTTTTCCAAATCCATTCATAAATAAAGAAGATATAAACATGGCCCTGGTATCATTGTCATTCGGCATATATGCTGCCCCGCAACAATAAAGTTACTTTTTATCCATAATGTGCTTTATTTGCTTCGACAAGTAAATTCCACGTTCGTGATAAAAACTTCAGTGCCGATGTATGCAAATAACTATTTTTCGAAATCGTCAGTGAAGAACGCTGAAATTTTCATCAAAATACGAGAAATCGGCAGTGAAACACTCCATTATTGTTTGAAGACTCTGCATTTGTCGGGGTAACACAAAACGTCAACATAACCTATAAGAGTTGGTAAAAAATTGTTAATTTCACGATTTCTCAATAACAAAAACAAGGTGCAGCTCGGCACTGAAGTTCATTTTTATTCTTCGTGTGGTTTATTTGTCTCGGCCTTATGGGTCCCTGCAACTAAATCTACATTTGTAGTAAAAGTTAAATTTCAGTGCCTTTGTAGAGCCCGCTCAACGTAAGATAGGGACAGGCACGTCACAGTTCGGCTGCGCGGATTTTTGTTACGTCACGCGCCTCTAGAATTGGCAGTAGCGTACACGGATACAAGTGAACTAATCGCGTATCCTATCAACTACTAAACCCCTGGTAACAGGACGCCTATTTAAAAACGTGCCGTTGCTAAGTAACCATTGCCCATCGGGTTAATCGCCAAATCACTGCGCACCCTGGCAATGATGACGTGCCTGTCCCTATCTTACGTTGGGCGGACTCTAAGCAAATAACTATTTTTTGAAATGGGCAGTAAAGTAATCCATGCCGGGGTCGGTAGCTCAGTGGTAAGCATCCTGACTACTGATCTAGGGGTCGCGAGTTCGATTCCCGGTCCCGGTAAGGCTTTCAAAAATAAAAAATGCAGATGAAAGCCTCTACAGAATGCCATCATTCGGAAGTGATGTAAAACCGTGGGTCCCATGTTACTACGATGTGTAGCATGTAAAAGATCCCTTGCTAGGGTTGGAACTTCTTAGTCTCGGCAAAATTCTAGTAGGACTCTAAGGTACCTGGTACTCTGCATGCCTAGACCTTGTCCATTAACAAACAAACAAACAAAGTAATCCATTGTTTTACCACTTTCTTAACTTGGCAAGATGACAGATAGGTGACAGAAAACGTCAATATCACCTACTGTTTTTTTGAAATCGTGATTATACTGACCTTGTAGGTTATTTTGACGTTTTTTGTCACCCATCTGTCATCTTGCAGAAGGTCTTAAAACAATTTATTACTTGACTGCATATTTCTCGTAGTTACTTCAATGACAATTTTGATGTTCTTCACTGCCGATTTACAAAATAGTATATTTATTTTACAAGAAGTGAAAGTACCGTTTTGTTCGTACGGTGAAAAACAATCATTAACGAAAAAATGTATTTCATCGCGAGCAGTTGATGCTATTTTTTCTACAAATATACAGTTTTCAAGTTTATATTATACAATACAAAATTACAAATTAATTTAGAAGCTGACAGTTCTTGGTATACGTAATGTTGTTGTAAATTCGTGCTGGCAAACAAGTAGTTGTTTTATTCAGTCCACAGCAACGCGAACTTTCATCTCTAGTGACGAAAGTTGAACTGTCATATAGGGTAAACTGCTGCGAAAGCAGCTCGTTTCATATACAGGGTGTTAGGGAAGTCGACGGAAAAATTTCTAGGGGTGAATCCTTGGCCCAATATATGATGATTTAATCCAACTTACCTATATACGAGTACAAAGTTGCTTAGTTTAGCCGCTAGCGGGCTTTAAAAATGATTAGCTTTTTAAAATATTTTAACCCCCTGTATAATCACTACCATTTTTTTTCTGGATAGTTAGTTTAATTTAGGAGCTATTCCCTCTCTTACAACTTTAGTTGGGTAAACAGTTTAGCCACAAAAAAATATTTTCTAAATCTCTACAAGCCTAGTGTTAAGTTACAATTCAGGCTTGTAGGGATTTAGAAAATATATTTTTCTGGCAAAACCGTTTACCCACCTAAAATTTTGTAAGAGAGGAAATAGCTTCTGAATTAAAGTAACTATCCAGAAAAAAAATTGGTAGTGATTATACAGGGGGTTAAAAAAATATGGATGGATAATTAATTGTGACAAAGTGTTTAATACCCTGTAATTTTCGAAATTAGGGTTTATTCCACAAAAAGCTGTAGTTTACTGGTAAAAACGCATGGCCAAAAAATAAATAAAATCTATCAAAGATTTTTTTTCCGAAAAAAATTAAAAAACTAATCATTTTTAAAGCCCTCTAGCGGCTAAACTAAGCAACTTTGTATATAGGTAAGTTGAGTTAAATCATCATATTTTGGGCCAAGGATTCACCCCTAGAAAATTTTCCGTCGACTTCCCTAATACCCTGTATATGAGTTGAAAATAGTTATTTATGCATCTAGAGTGAAAAATTTAAGGATTAGACATTTATCGCTCGTGTTGCATATTTTTTCCATACGACTGTAAAGGAAATTAGTCACTGAAAGTCAGTACATTGAAGCATCGAAATGAAAACTAATGTTTGTCAGACTGGCGTTTGCTGCGATGGCTAGATTTGCCATGCTAACTTAATACACGCTGTATACCGTGAATCTAGGTAGAATGCTATGTATTATTTATACGATTATATACATATTTTTGACTTTTATCTAAATGCACTCAAACATAATGATTGATTTTTTAGGCATGTCAGGCATGCAGTTGTAGGAAAACATTTTTTTCGACGATCGTGTCAAAATGACGCTGGTTACGCCTGAGGTGCATATGTACGAAGGAAATTTTAAAAAGGCAGATTCAGGTTATATAAAATGTGAAATGAAAACAGGGCAATTCTTACAATTATTTCAGCTGAATAGTACTTTTCCAACTAGGTATGATTTTCATTATTACGTGCTTGAAAATAATAACTAAAATTACGTCAGCGGGCGATAAAATGCTTTTACGTCCGCTGACGTCATTTAGCGGGCGAAAAATATTAGCTCTCTTACACCTGAAAATGAGGTCTAAAACACATATTATTGATAGATCGTGCATAAAGAGTGCATTTATAGCTTATTTGAGTGTTTTAATAGCCTAGTACAATTTTCTGTTTCAAAGTTGGTAACTTTGAAATCTCATAATGTGAAACATTAAATTGCTGACAGTATTTTCAGAAATATCAGGCGGGGTGCATGAAAAATTATTCTACACTCATTTTAGTTTCGTCTACTTTGTAAACTAAAGTGTAGTAATCATGATTGTGTTCGAATTCATATTTTTGGTGAAAGGTTTGTTTTCTTGTCCTCTGATTTAGAAAAACTCGTTTTGGAAATATCTGTCTGAGTCTATCGGTCCTCTCTACAGCTCAGACGGTTTAATCGATCGGCCTGAAAATGAATATCGTCGTTTTTAATATAAATTCAGAGGTTCTAGTGATTTTTGGTTAAAATCGGGAAATCGGGGTACTTTACTCGTATGTTTTCCCGTTTTTCGAGAACATTTTATATTTTTTCGATAAAAATGAAATTGCATATAGTAGTGTGCAATTATCTACAACTTTTGATTAAAGTTTTTTTGTAAGTATAGTTTTTCGAAAACTCAGAAACATTGTAGGTACGCAGATGGTGCACATTACTAAAATATTTTTAATTATGCAGGGTAGTTAAAAAAATTCAGCAAACCAAATTTACTTCTCTTTTCGTTTGTCGTTTATTTATGGGTTTCGTTAATGTATACAAAATCCTTCATTAATAACGCTTATTAATGCATAATTTTTTTATTTTCTAAAATCGTTTATTAATGACTCATATTAATGGATGATTTTCTATTAATAAACGATTTTAGTATACGAAATCAAAGCTACCATGAATGTCAAAATTTTAAGTGTCAAATTTTTGTCATGCAATGAAATAAAATTTTCTCCAATTTAATAAGCTCACACGTTAAAATGTCTCGATTAGTAATCGCTCTCATTAACACACTTGTTTGTTAAATAACTATTAATGGCACGCTCTTTAACCTACAGTTTTTGTGTTAAAATGTTAATTTATAATGTGAAGCTGTATGGATTTAACGATGTTTTGGAAATATTAACGATTTTATGCAAAAATGTAGATTTTCAGGCGGCTCCTCTAAGTAACAAAAAACAATTGAAGGCAAGAAAACGCAAAAATGATGTTTGATGTGAACTACCTTTTAGGTGTGAAATAGTGGCTGTGGGTATTAATGCTATACAAGGTGCTCGAAATTTTGTATGTTTGAATAACTTTCTTCTGATATCTTACTTCATACCCGTATATTGAACGGCTTTACAAATATTAGAGTTTCAAGATAAGAAAGGCAATTTGAGCCCATTAAGATGATTTGTTTAAAGGGATAACAAACGCCGTTAAAACGCTAATTTAAACACTTGAAAAATATGTTTAGAAAGTAAAAATACACCCACTGTTGATCCAATAAATAACAAACACGAAAAACTGCAGAAGTACAGTCGCGGCCAAAAAAACGGGACAATTTTTTTTTACTAATTTTCAAAATGCGCCGCGGCAAAATAACTAGGACTTTATCCGTATTTCCAATATGTGTCGGCATTTTTCAGATTTGGATAAAAACTTTTGATGACATTTATTAATTAGAATTGCCAGTGTCAGCAATTGTTTTCGCATTTTGGGAATTAGACCAAAAAAGTGTCCCGTTTTTTTGGCCGTGACTGTAAATTAAAGCCGAAAAACGGCCGAATTTAGGGGTATTCAAAGTGATGTCAAAATAAAGGTTCTTAAAAAACAAAAAACATACGGGTGTCGCATTTTAAAAAAAATCCAACCGATTACCATTTGTAAATTTAGAACACACACAGATTTTATATGTAGAGACCAGAATGAGAAATATTCGGACATCTCACGTAATTAGGTATAGTAATTATGTGTATTTGCTCTTATTTTTTTTCAATCTGATTTAATTTAATTATGTAGTTCTTGATTTTTCATGTTTATTATTTCGTGTATCAATGGGCGGATTTTTATTTTCTAAATCTGTTTCTTTTAGTTGTGCTCAAATGTGTTGAAACGTTTACGTTAGCATTTTAACGGAATTTGTTTGTTATCCCATTATACAGTGCTTTCGTAAAGTAGTGAATAAATTCGTTAAAAAATCAAGGAATATCTTTTAGGAAAAACGCCGAGACCCGTCGATTTTAATTTTTATTTGTAAATTTTTTCAAATAAAATCTATACATACAGGGTAGCCTGCGGAGGAGGTATGACGTCATCGATGTTTTTTTAAATGGCAACCCCCTTTTTTATTACGGAATTTGAAAGAACAATTTTTTTTACTTACACTAAGCTGTTTTTGAGTGTAGGTCATATGGCCAAAAATTAAGAAGAACAATTTTAAAATAGCAAAATACTAAATTTAATTGCAATGATAACTTCAAAAAAAATGTTACCGTTTTCTGCTACAGAAAAAAGTAAAAACATTTTTAAAAAAGAATTTTGGCACTCGGCAAATAAAGGTATTGCTCTCTATACAGTCAGTATTTTTGGTAGACTTCCATCAGTTTCTGAATAAAGAGAAATGGACGTAAATACAAAGGTAAGTACAAAAATACATTAAATCAATATTTATACATTATTGATTCAACATTTTCTTTTATACGTTGAGAACAGCTTTTTCACGTAATAGCATGCTCATTCCTATAGTTATTCGCTTAAGGAACGCAAATGTAAATGTTAAAAGACATTACCGGCAATTCTAATCATAAATACATACTATAGATTCAGATAGCAATTGCCTTTGGAAATTTATTTTTTCTTAACACTGGTTTAGGTTATATCACTAGTAACATTTGGGCTATTTTACAAAAGTTGAAAGAATGTCTGAGACATTAGTCGACAAAACCATTGAATATCTTATTTTGTATTTTTTAAAGTTCTCTGGTACAAATATAATGGCTGACACATTGTGTAACATTCAGTTAACTAATCAATCAATAAATAATAGGAAATAGCGCGTATAGTGCATAGTACGCCCGAGGATACTTTTTTTTAAATTGCGTCTACTTCTGTCTCGGCTATTGATTGTTTCTATATTTTATTCGAGTTAAAAATAGCTGGGTTAGTCATAGTTTATTCTTTGACTATTTGAATGAATAATTAATGATTGCCCATTACCTATTATTCAAACAACTAAGTAATATAAAATTTGTCAGTTAGAAGAGTGGAACTTCCTGCACATATTCAAAGAAACATTTTTTGCTAAGCATTTAATAATGTGAGAAATTTTCCTCCAACGGCGTACAAAGATAATTGTAGCGAACAAAATATTGTTATACGAGGTACACTGCTAAAGTTCGCGGAATCGAGTACTCCTTGCAATGCCAGCGTTTTGCAATTGTCACATTTGTAAAATTTGACGTTTTAAATCTATAATTCAGTTGACAGTTCGATTTCAAACCGAGCAGTTTCGTTTCAACAGAATTTAACAGAGTAATAATTGTGTGAAAAATGGAAATTTCGAATCGTGATTTTCGAGTGATGATCTTTTATGATTTTCGATACGGTTTAACACCGCAGCAATGTGTGGAAAAACTTAGTTCGTTATTTGGGGATGAAGCACCATCCAAAACTACGGTTTACAAATGGTTCGCAGAATTCAAGCGTGGAAGACCAACGTTGGATGACGATCTTCGCGAAGGTCGTCCATGCACCTCTGTTGTCGCGAAAAATATCGATGCTGTGCGTGAAATGATTTTATCAGATCGGCATGTGACATATAGTGAGATAAAGATATCCTTAGGCATTGCTGCGAAACAAATACATACGATTTTGCACGATCATTTTCATGTCCGGAAGCTTTGTAGACGTTGGATCCCTCACAATTTGAAAGAAGAACAAAAACAGGCACGTGTCAAGAGGTGCAAGGAAATCTAAAAAAAAATCGAAGGTAGTCGTTCAAATTCTGTATATCTTGGATATATTCATATGAGTCTGAAACTAAACAGCAATCGACTGTATGGGTGTTTCAAAATGAACTTAAACCAACAAAAGTGATGCGTTCAAGAAGCGTTTCGAAAAGAATGATTGCTTGTTTCTTCGGAAAAACGGGCCATGTTACAACTTTTGCATTAGACATTAGAGGATTGCATGACAGTTAATGCTGACTGGTATACTTCAATTTGTTTGCCGGAAGTTATCGCTGAAATCAGAAGAAACAACGTAAACCGGCGAATCATTGTTCATCATGACAATGCAAGCCCTCACACAGGGACACAGCACGACGAACTGTCGAGTTTTTGACCAGTAACAACATCTAATTAATGAATCATTGCCCATATTTGCCTGATTTAGCACCCAATGACTTTTTCTTATTCGGATACAAAAATAAAATGCGCGGCGAGCGTTTTTCATCGCCTGAAGAGGCCGTTGAAGCATTTAAATCACTTGTGTTGGAGGTACCCCGCTCAGAGTGAAAAAGTGTTTTGCAGATTGGTTTCTTCGGATGCACAAGTGTATAGATTTTAAAGGAGAATATTTTGAGAAGCAATAAAGCGATTTACATAACATAATTTGTGTTTTGTTTTACATTTTCCGCAAGCTTTAGCAGTGCCCCTCGTATTATGACACAGACTTTTACATATCCATTCAATTATGAAGCATTACGAACTTGCATGAGAGTTTCTGTAATCGCAGAATTACGTTTCATCGCACGGACCGTCGCGACGCCGACGAGAGGAAACAGAAACTTTTATCTTTCGACACCGGTGGCTGATGGCGGTTAAAATGGTAAAACCGAAGCAATTTGCCACCCTTAACTCGGTCAGCCCGGCTATGAATTATACCTTGCAATTCGCACCCGGAAATTACTCAGCTCGGCAAGAAACAATATGACCTGCAATAATATAAACATGTGTTACGAACGTTTCTAGCAGTTAAAGTTTATTAGTAGGGCACCTACAAGAACATGTGCTCCTACTATGTAACTTGCTGAAGTTTCAGAGCTGCATACGCTAATTAAGTTGGATAATCAATGGTAAACTTTCGGAATGTAGGAGTAAAACGTTTTACGCTCGGAATAGTTTGTTGGTTAACACAATTATTTCTCAAAGCACACACGTTCAGACTTCAGACAGCGAATTCGAGTAGTGCTAAGTGTGGGATAGTTCGTAAATGTCCCGAGGTTGTTTGGAATTCACACTTCGAACTTTGTAAAACATCATTTTGAAGCTTTATTTTAGTTGGTGTGCAATAAACAATACAATTATGAAGTTTGGTTTGTAGATAACGTCAATAATGTAGACCTAAGTTTCATGCATGCATGCAAACAAGTCAGTAAAGAAGAAGGATTTAAGAGAAAATACAGGGAAAGTAATAGTAGATTATGCAATGAGGAAGAGAAATTGCACTGAAGCAAAATAGCATTCTCTTCGAGTTCCATATACTATTTATTTCACGTTGCAGTAAGATTTAAAACGAAAAACCCGTTTTTTGAAACGTCATTTATTGACATTTTAGTTACAATTATTAATAGTCTATGGTAAATTTTAAAGTTGGTGGCACTGTAAGTCATTATGACAAGAGCTCACAATTATGTCAAATTCCAGGTTATCAGGTTAGGTTTTGCGTCACTTTTGACACAAACTGACGCGAAACCTAACCTGCTAACCTCGAATTTGACATAATTGTTGTGTCAGTCATAATGAACTCCTTAGGGAAATTTTTGTCTTATTTAGTCTCTAGGGAGTAAATGTTTTACTTCTGTCACCATTTTGATGCTATAGAAACCGGCTTCTACTCGCGGTCGTGGAAATAGTTATTTGTTTCATTAGTACAAAAAATGCATGATTTCGGGACAAGTAAGACAGATCGCCGGACGACGCGCAGCGGAGTCCGGCGAGTCTTACGCGTCCCGAAAACGCATTCTTTGTGCAAATGAAACATACTATTTTTTCTCCAACTATTCATAAATTCCGTAATATGACTTATTATTTAGAATCAAACATTGTAGGTTATATTGTAGAACTGTCATGGTGCAAAAAAACAATCACTATATGGGGATTTTAAACAACAACGACGGCGATTGCCGAATATTGACAAAGCGTTTGTGTTTTATTTAAAATTTACCATGCAAAACCCTATCTTGCGTTCATTTTTGTACTAGTGCAAATATAAATCGAAAAGTGTACAGTTGCCAAGGTAATTGGTGAACATCCCGAAATGACTTACTTTTTATACAAAATTATTCGACAATATGGCGTCTTATTCGTTTGGTTGGAGAAAAAAATTATATTCACTTATAATACTATGAGTAGTCAAAGTTATGTCGACTATTTTTGCGGTGTGTCACGAATGTCCATTGTGCTTTGGTACGATTAGGACCTAATCCCAAGCGCAATGGACATGAGTAGTGATACCACCGCAAAAATAATTTACTTAACTTTGACTAAGAATGGTATTAGAGGGACTATTTAATGAACCAAACTACCTTTTCAATTTAGTTTTCAGTAAATCTAGCAACAAACTACGCAATTTCTATAGTGACAGAGCACTAATATTGACTTTTTCTAATAAAAATCGCATTTGTTAAAATAGTCACGTGAATACCTTCTAGGAAGATATATCCACTGATATTTTTTTGATTGGTCAAGAAACGTCAGAATTCTGGATTTTCATTGGTAACTTTTTGACAGATGACAGGTGAATTGAATAGTCTCTCATATTATTCCCTGGGACCAGACTTGGGTAGTATTCGAATGCTCAGTACTTTGAATCCTGTTCAAGCTACTTTAATTAATGACTGAGCAATTGCTTTTCTGGCCAGTATTCAGTATTTTAGTTACCGTTTCTGGGTATTTAAAGTATTGAAATTACACAATTACTCGAGTATCCGTACTTTATAAACCTTTTGTATTCGTGAAATACAGAAAATAATCCCTGGGTTCGAATCCATGTACTACTACTTCAGATATTAGGCTTCAACCATGCTAAGTGTTTCATTTTTACTTCCTTTTACTATAAAGGAAGTATTGGATGTACCCCAAAAATTCGAAATTGAGTTTTCAACGGATCTTCACGGTTTAGAGTCCCCTGATCCCAAAAAACATATTTTTTCATTGGTTTGTCTGTCTGTGTGTCTGTCTGTCTGTGAACAGAATATCTCAAAAACGAAAAGAGGTATGGCGTTGAAACTTTATATATAAGTTTTGTGTACTATCTAGATACGACAGCAAGCTTTTGAAGAAAATCGCATAACCGGAAGTAGGTGTTTACTCTTGTAATTTTTCAGTTTTTTTCGATTTTTTCAAAAACGGCTCTAATGATTTTTTTAAACTTTACAGTTTTATTACATTTTTAATGTGTATTGATGTGAGATAGGTGATTTTCCAGTTGAATACTTCTAAAATGGGTTTCTTTTGGTTTTTTTTCTATTTTTTTATTAACTCCTATTTTAAATAGAACACCCGGTATATTATTACATTTTTGAATTCAGCTTAAAATTCTAGAGAAAATTTGTCGCTTGAACTAATACTCTATTTTGACAAATACTTAAAAATTTAAAATCAAATTTTTGGCAAATTATAAGAGCACTGTAAAAGGAAGTTGTGTGCGTGTATCACACCAGATTTTTTTTACTTCCTTTTACAATAAAGGAAGTATTGGATTCACCCCAAAAATTCGAAATTGAGTTTTCAACAGATCTTCACGTTATAGAGTCCCCTGATCCCAAAAAACATATTTTTTGTCATTGGTCTGTCTGTGTGTCTGTCTGTCTGTCTGTGTGTGTGTCTGTGAACAGAATATCTCAAAAACGAAAAGAGGGATGACGTTGAAGCTTCATATATAAGTTTTGTGTGCTATGTAGATGCGACAGCAAGCTTTTGAAGAAAATCGCTTAACCGGAAGTAGGTGTTTACTCTTGTAATTTTTCAGTTTTTTTAGATTTTTTCAAAAACGGCTTTTATGATTTTTTTCAAACTTCACATTTTTATTACATTTTGAATGTGTATTGATGTGAGATAGGTGATTTTCCAGTTGAATACTTCTAAATTGGGTTTCTTTTGTTTTTTTTCTATTTTTTGTATTAACTCCTATTTTAAATAGAACACCCGGTATATTATTACATTTTTTAATTCAGCTTAAAATTTTTGCAGAATTTGTAATTTTTGAAAATTTTTGACAAATGCTTAAAAATTGAAAATAACATTTTTGGCTAATCATAAGATCACTGTAAAAGGAAGTTGTGTGCGTGTATCACACCAGAATTTTCAATTTTAGTTCTAGTAAAAGTCAAGATTAGTCAGACAATACGTATTTTATTTCTTTAATATTTAAACGGATAGATATTTTTCAAAAAATTCAGACACTTCTAATTTAGTATCTCACTACCTTTTGAGCTGCGTCGGACGTCATCTGATGACAAAATGTAAATGATCAAGAGGCCATTGCTACCCGAATGGTCCTAAAAAAGTAATTATATTGTAGTATGCTTGTTCGGAATTTCGTTAAAATATTCAACTGGGGGGGGGGGGGGGGGGGGGGGGGGCTGAGAGGGGAGATTATGTATAGTATTCACTTTAAATGAATACGATTGTTTTCAGATACTGTGAATATGGACGGAATGCATTTGATTATTCAACACTAGAATGAACGAACCAATGAAAATTTTTCAATTTGTCAGAAAAAAATTGACTGTATTTGAAAACAACTAATGTCGCAGTGTTTTCACGGGAGGCCGATTGGTTTCAATGATTTCAATTTAGTGCAATTATCTCCTTTGCTTATGAATGAATTTGGATGAAATTTGAAACAATTATACTAGACTTAATTGCCGATTGAGATACAAATGTAATTAAAATAGCCGACTTCCGGTTCCATCGGAAGTGACACTAACTTTGGTTTTTTAAATAGATCACTCTATAAGTGGATGTTTATGGACGAGTTTGCACACAATATTTTTTCTACGGCCTTAAATTTACTGTTATTAATCCATAATTGTCGATTTAACAAAGGTTTGCATATATGATAGTTATAATTTATGTCATAGTAAAGATATGGTTGCGACGGCACAGGTGACTGTTTCTGCAGTCGGTAGCTGTCAAAGTTAGTTATCAAAGGTAATTATAATAGTACACATTTTACTTTATTCATTACATAATGCTTTAATTATTTAGAAAAACACTTTACCTCGAACGAAAGAAGTAACTAGAATAACTTTATAACCTCACTTTCAGTTCAAAATTCTAAATTCAACACCCGCTGTTTACTTTTAGCACATGGTCTAAAAGTAAACAGCTGTTTTCATTTTCAACGCGCCGATTTATAAAACGTCATTTTTAGTGAAGCAAGCTAGTGCTAAAAGGCCTATTTTTAGTAATGGTCGTAGAAAAAAATCAATTAATTGAATCTAACGAAGTACTGCTCTCAATATATTTTTGAATTCGATACAATTTAATAAAATGTTATTTGATTTATTTAAATTTAAATGCATATGAGAAAATTAGTTCACTACCGACATATGAAACTTTATTTTAGGTAAAATCGTTAAGCTTCACAAAGAAAAAGAAATTAAAATTATAACTTTCTTAATTAATATTCATACATGCCCTTTTCGTAACGTTTCGACGCGACGGAAAAAATGCAATTCTATAATATAATAATAATCCAGTTCTTACTGAATAAATTTTATAGTTTGTTGTTCATTGAGTATTTGAATTTTAGTTAGGGCTTATGGCTCAGCTCTATACCCGGCCTTTGGCCGGGGCCCCTAGTTAATCCGGGGCCCCGGGACAGTGCCCTGGTTTGCCCTGCTATAGCTATGCCACTGACTCCAACCAGCCATACTTGTTCAGTAAAACATCAGTTTTCTAAACTTGTCGCGTAATATACGTACTATTAAACGTTGATATTCATTACCGATGTACAACATGTACTTATATAAAATCAAAGATTAAAAATTTTAAATCTAACTGTTAAATAATAGAAAGGCCGAATAGGGCTGTAGGTGCGACATTCTAAGAACTAAATAATGCCAGGTACCTGCTATTGTACCATTACTTGTAGTCTGACCACATTCTTTCCACAAAATTTATTTTTAAAAAAGTATCTGGAGCAAGATAATCCAAATCGGTAGTATATCCTTGCTACTATGATAAAGATTCTACCAGGTTGTATATCTCTGTGTCCATGATACAAGATACAAATGTAATTTTGATACGTATTTTGGATACCTATATGGGAGATACCTACTGCCTAACTCTGTCAATATACACATTCAAAATGGCATAGAAAAACTATGATTCTTTCGTCTAAAGTTGTGGCCCAGTTTTATAAGTTAAAAGTTAAATACTATTGTATGGAGATATGAGAGAGCCACATTTGCTCAGAATGAAGAAGAGTATGGTTTCCGTAATAAGTGTAATTCATCACCGTACTAAACAATCTAATTTTCAGGTTACCTTTTAAAGATTTTGTTAATAGTTATTTATGTACCAAGGGCGTATGAAGGCGTTTATGGCGCGCGGCTATGCCCCTGGCTTTAACACCACAAGCGCCATAAACGCTAGTTACACATCAGGAATATTATTAACAATTAAATCCAGATTTATAGATACCTTTTTTAATTTTGGTAACCTACGTTGTCATTGCTTGTCAAACTGATAAACAAAGCACTAAGCGGGCCGTGAAGTACTTTATGGACTTTGGGCTGTAAAGTGATGCATTACGCCCTCAAAGATATGGTATAAAGTGACCAATTCCGCCGAGTCGTACATAAAACTTCTTAAGGAACTAGTGGAGATTACGAAAATTATTTACTTTTGCTGTATTTAGTTGTTTTCAAGATAATCTATGTGGAAATCAAGTTTTATTTAAAACTATAGTTTGGTTTGAATATCTCTCATGGTTCACGGCTTCACCGTTTCGATGCCGTGAAGGAACTTTAGACCATAGGCGTTACCGAGCAGACGAGTGCAGTTGCACTGAACACTAACACTAAACTTATGGTCTATAAAAGTTCTAAGTTTATTGGTGGTGCTGTGCTGTATACAGTTATTAGTTATGGAAATGTAAACAGCTCAAATATCTTATTTGTGTTAGTTCAAGTTCTACTTTCAACCTGTGACTACTACTGTTAACTGTGAGCAGATTTTTCTAAAAATGGGCTATTATTTATTTATTTCATTTTCTGTAATACCTGTGGTTTGTCCAATTTAGCCCATAAATCGTCGCTTAATAGAGTTAATAGAGATGTAACTATCTTGGTTTGTTACTAAGATTAATAAAAAAATAATATATTTATTTAAACTTCAACCTTTCAGCTGTAATTTTAGTAGTAAACAGATTATGTACATCATTTTAGAGATGGCAGAAAGTTCTATTGAAGAATTTTTGCATTTTATGAAAGGGCACACAAAAAGTTATAGGTGGCCTCCAGCCGTTTTCAATATTTTCTGTGGCCATAGCTGCCAACTTGCTAACTATACATTACTTGATTTATGTATTCGGGGTTGCTCTTAGGCTACTTTCTTCTGAAAAGTATGAACAATTTTCAATAACCGGCACTTAGGAAATAAAAAGCGAGTACTTCGCAAGTTCGGAAACTTTCAAAAGCCAAACTATAGAATTCCGCATAGTGGTTTCGTTACTTATTTACAACTTACTAAACTTTTAATGAGGAATCATATAACAGGAGGTTCATTAGGTATTCTGCGACATAGGCGTCCATTAAGTTATAGTAGGTTTTGCGAGGCGGTAGTTATCTGATGTTAGGCTAGCTTTATTACTATTATTAACATTTTGTGCGAGGGATACTATAAAATGGACATAGCTTAGTGCAAATTAATGCAGCAGCAAAAATTGGGGCGGTGTTTAAGTGGCTAATGTTTACGAGCAAATTGAGTGAACTCAAATGTAAATAATATAAATCGCTCACAATAAAGGCAGATAAGGCGATATGAACAGTCATTTAACGTTGTTAGATTTTAAAAGCCTGAATCTCATAATCTTATTATATTTACTGCATTTGCATCTCAAGTCAATTTTTAATGTTTTGTTATTTAACTACTTATATTAGTAGTTTTCGAGCCATTACAAGTACTATTGTATCTTGAAGGAAAACCATTTTCTAACGAAGGTATTTCATATTTCTATGTTTGATGATTATTCCAGAGTTATATAAGACCAGTGTTATAAAGGTACATAGAATAATATTCGAGACAAGAAAATAACCCTTTACAGAATTGTTATCGTAACGATCACGAGGTAATTGTAGGGGTGTTATACAATAACGGTTATTACGTCTCGAGAAGCTAAAGGTTAAGGATAGTCTTGTCCGATGTTGCTTCTAAGAACGCTCGACGGTCCTCGGCTTTAAAAGAAAACATTGATAACGGAATAACGCCGAGGTTTTTAAAGAGCTCTTTGCTGTTCAGTTCAATCGACGCTAAGGGAAAAGAATATTGTATTGCTGCCAAAAACATATTGGGTCCCTGTCACGAAGGGGTTTGGTGTAAAATTGTAACGTATAGCAAATGGAATGGATAGAAAAATCTGTGGGAATTTCACGTATTCTGGTTATTTCGTTTTCCCAAGCATATATTATAAGAGGATTTCTGGGAATAATTGGATTTACAATAAAAAAATTGTGATTTTCTATATAGGCCAAAAAAATTTGAAATGTTGATTCAATTATTACCTTTAAGAGCATTTGTAAGTAAGGGATTATATGCCTCGGTATTTTAGAAATGATCAATTCACAGTTCTAAGGTATGTATCTTCTCAACTTAAGGAAATTTTAATTTCCATCAACACTTAAAGTTACTTTATAACATTACACGTTGTCCCGACATAAAGTGGTTAACACTATTCCAACATTTACTAGAAGTTTCTCTGGAAATATTTTAAACTTAAACAAACACTAAAACAAATGTAGATCTGAGCCGCTAGCTGCACTTATTTATAAATTTTTAAGTATTATAATAATATAAAAGTAGGGTAAAACCCAAATTCAGTCAAAACTCGAATGCACTAGTCAAAACTAGTTCCAACAAAGCACTGTCATCAATACTACGTAATTTTAGGTAATAAAAACTATAATTACTTGTATATTGTCCATGAAAACTAATACTAACTGGCAAAAGCCGGTTAGGTTAAGTTTAGGGCTCAGCTAACAATATGTAGGTTTTAGTTTTGACTGTTAATTCAGATTTTGCCTAATTTAAGGTTTTACTGTAAAACATACATTTTCTTTTCCATATTTTAAATGATCAAAAGTTACTCTCTATGATAATAATGTAGGAAACTTTGTGGATAATAACGTTCACACACAGAGATAGGTGTTATTATTATCATAATTGATTTAGTGATCAGTTCCAGCTTGTACAAGTGCATTCCTCAGATATATAACATTTTGTTAAATGTCCACTTCGCTTTCTCCCATCTGGTATGCCTAGAACTACGAGTCTAGATTGTTTAAAGTTGTTGAGGTTATGTGAATTATCAATAATACTCCACAACCTTCTGAATCCAAACAAAGATTTTTCTAATAATTATGTGTGTTGGCGGCATGTGAACCTTTATAAGTGACCCTTGATTTGGTATCTTGTGAACGAGGATATGTTGCCAACTTGGCCTTGTTACTGTTTGTGAACCCATACAAACTAATGTTTTACAAGGCATTACAAAGTTAATGTGATGGTATAAATAAAGTCCTGTGTTTCAGTCGTGCGAATTGGCATGACGCTAATTTATTGGTCGTTCTGGGCCACTCCAGTGTGCAGCACGCGATCGGCTAAAGAGCTGTGGTTGTGATGCTTGATTTTAATACTGAGAACGGCTAGTTTTTTAGTATTCTGTTATGTGCTTTCATTATAATTAATAGCAAGACATCATACAACACCAACTTCTTTAAGGGGGAGATTTTGTAGGAACAATTTGTGCATTTAGTGCTTTTCCACATTTTTCCGCTTTTGTATCTCAAATTTTAGTACTTCTTCCGTTTCATTCAGACCCAAATTGATAGTTTAGTTATGTTTTAAAACCCAATCTCGTTCATTAGCGTTTCTCGGCACATTTCATCACATCTTGGGCGACGTTTTATTTGAATTTAGAAGTTGTTGCTTGCCGCATGAATGACGTAAGTTGGTTTATTTTATCTTAATTACTTTTTCGGCTCCAAAGCATCGGCCGTTTAATACAGGCATGGTCTTGTTTGCCCCCCCCCGTTCTTTATGCGAAATTCTGATTAAATATTGCGCCATGATAACGCAAACTAGCACTTTCTGTATGAGTTAGAGTGAGTTCAATAAGTAACGCAGGCGCGCGTTCGTTTAGCTTCAAGATTCTACCGCCTGACTTGAAGAAGATAACAGGTGATAGTTTTGTTCCGCTACGGCGAACGTCTTGCGCTTTCCCCCGGCCGACGCCGAAATTAAGTGGTGCAACTGAATCGGTGTTTTCGGTAGAATTCTTGGTCATCTAAGTGATGTGTTGTGCAAGTTATTAGCTGAGCAATTCCCGTACCGCGGAAAACAAGTTACGAGTCGACGCCTTGGGCGAATCATTAATTGGGGATCTCCTTTGTGCTAATCGTGTTTGATGAAGCTACGTGTATCGCACCGCAATCTTTGCCTATCGTTACATTTTTCGTTCTATCATCTGGGGATTTAACATAGTCCAGACCCGCTTGACACATCGCACTCTATGCCGTTTCTCGCAGTTTCTTCAAGTATTTTGGGGGCAGTCGCTTGAGCCCGACATGCAGCTGCGTTGGATACCATCACCGTAGCAAGCTGAATCCCTCAAAGCTATTGTGTTTTCTTTGTAGTAATTTTAACAAGCACACAATCTGCAGTGAAGTGATTTTCGAAGTGTCGCTATGTTACTCAGCGTTGCCGATAATTTAAAAATTAAGCGTTTTAAGTGTTGTCACTGGTGTACGCCAATTTGATTATTTACCGTCAAGTTTTAATGTTTGTATTTAGCTTAACGTTGTAAGATTAAAGTAACTAGCGTCATTGTATCAGATTTGATTGTTTACCGTTAAGTTTTATTGTTGCTTTGTGTAATTAAAGTTGTTACCGTTTTTGAGTCAGTTAGATTGTTTACCGTCAAGTTAACGGTATATCTTTAGTTTAAACGCTGCGCAATTATCAACACTAACCTTATCGAGTATTTATTTTAATGTTCATTGTTCATCTACATATTTCTACGTTAATATAGTTCATTTTCAATTAATGGTGCTTTTCTTTAGTAGATTTATGATGTTTGCATGTGTTATTTTGTGATGTAAAGGGATCCAGACAGCTGTAAGCAAATGCAAGTAAAATAAGTCCGACGCAGCTATTCGTTGATCGTCGCCAAGCACTCTCAAGGATGGATAGGAAATGTCCGGTCACTATTTCCACTTTTGAGTGAGCGGACTTACCAATCTATAAGTGGTGGCGTCTGGCATTTAACATCTTGATTTCGTTTTCCGGGTCGTAGCCCTAATTAAGGTCGTACAGAACTCCCCTTCTCCTTCTGAGTGAACCGGCAACACATCGTAACGTAATTGTGACAACGCATCCGAAAATTTTTCCGATTTGTGTCGTTTTACGGATAACCGACGGTTGAGTATTTTGGTATCAAATTCATTGCGTTACGTAGCTTTCGTCCTGTAACAATTTCGTTTTTATTTGGAGCAATAGCGTAGTATTTGAATCACTAATACTATAGTTACATTCCTTTCATTCTGCACTTAGCGTTATATTGAGCAGAACGTATCCTTGTCTGAGAACTTTATCTATAGTACATTTTCTAGGTAGACATTCATGACCTCACTCGCGCAAAATTAACTTGTGATGACGTCACGCCGGAACGCTGCGTTCTCTTTCAACAGATGGCATTGGACATATGCCCAGATTAACTAACAAGTGTATTCAGCTTCAGCTGGCGCTAACTTTAGTTTTGCACAGTAGCTCCCACTTCAAGCAAAAGTTGCAGGAAGCATTTTTGATCGTGTTCATTGTGTGCTATTACGTAGGGGTAAAAAGTTATTTAGTTCAAGCTCTAACTAATTTGCGGTTTATTTGAATGGTCCGCGCTGTGATCTTCATTCTGACAGCACTATCTCAGCAGGCGAGCTTTCTTTTTGTTGTTCGTCGTTGGTGAATTTCCGACTGTTTGGTTCTGATAGCAATTTCGACCTTCGGGGTAAGTGACCGTGGTCATTTTAGCTTCCTTTTTGAATCTTGCCGAATTGGTTTAACTTTCTAGGTATTTTTACTTGTTCAGGTCCCGTATAACCGCTCCATTTAGCTACAGTGCTGGCCAATTTTACTAACTTCTGTTCCCTTCTATTCCTCTTGCTATTATTGCCGCGGTCTACTGCGAGAGTTTGTTGCAAGTTGATGCCGAAGGATTTATTGGAGTACCGTGAAGGGACAGCTATTTAGTCATGCACGTAGCTAGTATAATAATCTGTAAATTGTGAAAAGTGCTATCTCTCTTCGTAGGGGTTGTTAAAATCTTTTTTGTTTTTTTTTGTTTCCTGTTATAGAGACTATGTTACAGGGCCAAGTGACTGTGTTACAGGACCAAGTGCCTGCGTCTTCGATTGAGATCCTTGAAATTTCCTGGAATGTCACCTTTTGCTTTCGTAAACTTTGTAATTTGTTTTGCTCTCATATGCTGCTTTCTGCGTTGCGCCGTTGGACTGAGCGGTCAATACCTTCGACCACACCGAAGCTTTACTTGATACGTTATTGTAATTTTCATTCATGTGTTATTAGTATGTATTTAAAGTAGGATACAGTAGCTATAGTTATTTTGGGTGCACGCCGATGCATTTAATATCTGATTAAATTTAACTATGACCTTTGTACTGCTATATTGCTGTGTTTTAACATTTGAATTGGTTAAAACAAACTGTATTTATTGATATGTTGTTAACCATTATTCATTTTATTAAGTATATGTGTGTTTTAGTTACTGTAAACTGATTTATGACCTGGCCGTTATTTGTATGCATTTCAGATTATTGTGGATTTGGCTTAGCTTTAATTTTATGAGTTCTGGTTTCTATCGGAGCATATTTTTTGAATCATTGGCGCCCATTTTATAATAATTAATGACTTTAAGCTTGTTCAAACTAATTTGATCATGGGTTTTTAGTGAATAGTGTGAAATAAACTGTAATCCAGTAAATACAAAAGTTCACGCAATTAGCCCACAAAAACTGCATAACTTGCGCCAGATAAGATATGTGTCAAGTTTCTGTGTCGTGATAACAATTAAATGTAAGCGACACATGCAACAAGCAGCAGTTCCGTATTTACAAACAGACGTTGCACTTTTAGTATATCGTATGTCAAAGGCACAACGCTGCAATTCTGCAATGCTAGTGGGTCAACATAACAAACTCGAGCATTCAGAATTACGTTAATTTAAACATATATGATTGTAATTTTTAATAATAGGTCGTAAACACGGCACACATTTACTGTATATATAGCTCTGTGATATGTCTTAGAATTCAATTGGACAATTGAAAGCAACCCATCGGCGGACGCAAGATGGGACATGTGTGGTGAACATGCCGTTCACAAAGGACCCAAGTCGAGTAGCAGAACCACGGAGGGCAATCGCCAGGAACCTGCAGTTGGGGAAAGGATTCAACCCTGACAAGAACTTGAAGTCCGGACACAACAACCTCATGAAGAAGTATCCTTCACTAGGACACATGAAGAAGAAGGACCAAAGTGGTGGTCCGAGGAGAGGATGTTACATTCCTCACCCAGATGTCATAAAAGAGGACAGCAAAACGACCAAACCAAGGGTAGTCAACAGTCCCGCATCCAAAGCATCCACTGGGAGAATTCCGAACCAGACGATGCATACAGGGTCAAGACTACAACGGAAGCAGGCTGATATCCGTCCACAATGGAGGTTTTAGTGAATAGTGTGAAATAAACTGTAATCCAGTAAATACAAAAGTTCACGCAATTAGCCCACAAAAACTGCATAACTTGCGCCAGATAAGATATGTGTCAAGTTTCTGTGTCGTGATAACAATT
Organism: Agriotes lineatus; assembly: GCA_940337035.1. NCBI lineage: Eukaryota > Metazoa > Arthropoda > Insecta > Coleoptera > Elateridae > Agriotes > Agriotes lineatus. Next base: position 90,741,159 of record OW679203.1, read on the forward strand.
AAATGTAAGCGACGCATGCAATCAAGCGCCAGTTCCGTATTTACAAACAGACGTTGTACGTTTTACGTATGTCAAAAGCACAACCCTGCGATTCTGCAATGCTAGTGGGTCAACATAACAACTCAAGCATTCAGAATTACGTTAGTTTAAACATATATGATTGTAATTTTTAATAATAGGTCGTAAACACGGCACACATTTATTGTATATATAGCTCTGTGATATGTCGTAGAATTCAATATACGTTTAACCACAAATGTGTATTCCTTGATGGGGACGAATATAGGCTACAAATGTCCGTAAAGAGTTGGCATGGCCTGGCCTTCTCACCCTATCTCTTAACAACAAAATAAACTCCATCTCCTGTCAAATAAAACTAAACTGGTTTTATAACAAACATAAAAGGTGCTAAGTTCCAATTAATTTGGGCCACATCTTTTACAAAGCTTTTGTACCAAACCCATACCGTCTTCACTGTAGCTGGTCGGCCCTCAAATATGCTCATGTAGTCACTATGGATTAAATTTGGTAAAAATGTATACAGATTTTGTCAATATTCTTTGCACACTTACATGATTTTATCCAAGCCAGTAATTATTGCTCCTTCAGCAGTTTTGACTGACTACGTTTTTGTTTGCATTTACGACTTAGAAACCTCAAATTTTGAAACAGGGTTGTTGTTGTCAACATGAGATTCCAACTCTCTACGTAATTGTGGCTTGAATGTAAGCATTTTGTTTCTCCGACAAATTTTTAAAAATATGCTGATTACCTATTCCATTGTTTGATTTGGTTTTCAAAGTTGTGTTTCGCATTTACGTAAGTGTGATTGTTTCAATGATCACCGGTGATCACCAAAGGCTGTTTTGGATTTTTCATGACAATGTTTCAAGTTTTAAAATGGCTTAAACGACGCACTGTTTTAGAGATTTTCATAGTCATTTGTTATGTTCTGATTGGCTTCGAAGAGTAATATATCTTGATAGAATTTTTTGTATGGATCTGTGACAGATTTTCAGTGTTTTAATTGTTGTGTATAGCAGAATACAACTGAGTTCGTAGTGTATTAATTTATTAATTTATAGTTTTACATGTAATCTAGCAAAAAATAAATATATTATTTCTACGTTTACAAGTTTGAAGGCTTACAGTTATTTTGTAGTGTATTTGTTGCAAGCCTTAAGTACGTAAATGCAGCTGGTCCTTCAAATTTCTGGTTTCAAAATGTTTTAACGCCGTCAACACGGAGAAACTCTCAAGATTTTACGATCTGCCAAAAGGATTACAGTAGTTACCAGACCGAAATTACGGTCTGTTGATTATACATCGTGCAATATGCAGCCTCAAGTACAAAGGATGAAGACAGAAGTAGGGTAACATTGCTGTATTACATAATTTGAACTGAACTTTTAAACAAATCTGATACTCGTAACATCGAGGTATTTGTTTTGCTAGTGTTTGTTCGTTTTCCGAAAATATTCTAAACGTACCAAAACGCTTATTTTGAGTTTTTTGTGTGTGAAATTAGAATGACGATCAAATTCGAAATATTATTGTAACACTTTTGATCCGTATCTTTAAATATTTAAAATAAATACTTGGCGAATGTTCTTTGAAATGAGGCCATCGTTAAAATTCGAAGTACTTTCTAATTTAAAACAGCAGATCTTATAAAGTATAAAGTACCTGGATACTACCATCAAATTCCTGCAAATTGAACTTTCTGTTCTGCTCCGTAAAAAGTTTCTTAATCAAATTTGTACTTCAAAGCCAACGATGTTGCAGAATATCGTAAAAACCGTTATTAAGTGCAAAAGAAAACTAAAGAAAATAATCTTTATTGCTTTAAGTTTTTGCGCGCTAATTACCAGGCAGTTAACCATTTTTCACTGTTCTTAAAATTTTCGCTTGTGAACTTACAGTCATTAATTTGCAAACCAAGCAGAATCGGGAGCTTAATTAATTAAGTGTCCGAGAATCTAAAAGGAGAGAAACTGAATTTAACCTTGATGTATTTTAACAATTCTGTGATAATCGGGGGAATTTCCAGAAACAATCTGGTTAAAAACTACTGTAATACTGTAATTGACCTGATTCAGTATATACAGGGTATAAACTTTCAAAGCAGAACCTAGATAAATAGCACCCAGAGCTGGGCAAATTACTTTGAAAATTAATTAATTTGATTATTGTAATTGCACAACAGAAATTACTTTTTAATTATTTTCGCTAGAGACTGTTTTCGTATATTTATATTAAGTAGTATTTACATAGCCCCGGGCTAGTACATCGTCTTAAACAAGTAATTTGAAATCAATAAACAATTGATATGAACCAATATCGGCCAATGAAGCTGTTTGTTGTCAATTGTTATCGAAAAAATTAAATTATATTTGTATCGTACTTTACTTTGTAATCTGTACTTACCACAGACACATTTTTCGCTTCTTACACAATAATTATTAGCAAACACAACACATGCACGTCCCATCATAGGAAATCATAAATTATACTTATATTGTTCCAGGCATGCGCTATTCCAATTTGCTTAAAATGTAACTTAATAAGGCCTTATCTAATTTTTTGCGTTCTGGAGACTTAATAACCAATCGAATTCACTTATTTAATAATTGAATTACCAAAAAATTATTCAATTGCCGCCAGTAATTTCAATTACCACAAGTAATTCACATACTTGTAAAGTAATTTAATTACTCAAAAGTAATTGAGTAATTGAATATAGTAGTAACTAATTACTTTCAAAAGGTAATTATCAAATGCTTTTTAACAAAAATTGCAATTGCCTATTACAGTTATCGTATTCTGAAAAGTAATTCGATTCTAAGAAAAATCAACAAAAGGAATTTAATTAGTAATTTAATTACTGCCCAGCTCTGATAGTACGACATTTAGTTTGTTCAGATTGCTGCTTCGCATTTATCTTTAAAAATGTAGCAATGGTTTGTATAGAACGGCTTGTTATTTCAGTCGATATCATCGTTGCATGTAAAAATGGAGAACAATAATGTTTAAAAAGCGTTTTTATTGATATTTTTTTATGTTCGGCTTTGAAAGTCAACATGTTTGTAATGTAGTAAAGCTAACATGTTATTATGAATTTTTGTGTTAGTTTTAACAACCAAATGAAAACACTACGTTATTTGTAAATAATATGAATTAACAGATTGAAAGCTTAAAAGATTAAAAGACGTTTGTAGTAAGTCGTATATTGTATTAAAGCAGTTTCTTTGATTTTTTGCAGAAATAACGTACATGATAACTCCAAAGTTCAATATTTCTAGAACATATATACCCTGTTGAGTAATTTGTGTTACATTTAGTACAAGGCAAATAAATGAACTTTATAACTAGTATTAGATATCGTAAAATCGGTGTGCGAGAATGTTACCTAATTTAGTTGGAGTTGTGCGTTAAGCCGCTACATGGAAAAGTTTACATGACTGCTAGCAAGGGAGGGTCGATAAAAAATATCTTCGGTTTTAAAATTTTAAGGATTGATAGCCGCTAAGAACTATTTTGACTTCGGGGTATTATGTAGAGCTCTCAGAGGTTGCGACTTTGAAGGAAAATACTACCAGTGAGGAAAGGTTGCATTCTTTGTTGAACTGTGTTCAATAGATTCAAAGGATATTGTATAGCTGTCTAAAAATGTAGCTGATATTTTCTGGGTTTCTCTAAGAAATGAGGAAAAACCGCCATCAAATTTTTCTACTGCTGCGGAATTGCTTTCCTGCACCATTGTTGTTTTGATTAAAAATTAAAACGTTTGTATTTATTTGCTTAAGCAAATCAATGGGGTCGGCTACATTACATTCGTTTTTTTGCTGAGGTAGAAAAAATATTGTTTCAATTTCTAGCCTAATTTATAGTAAAATATTTTATTTGTCTCCCTATTATTAGATTCTCCTGAAATACATACGTACTGTCTCACTGAAGTTTTAGTTATAGTTATTTGAAAATGTGAATTTGCTAAATAGTATGAATATTTTGAAATGGAATGAAAATAAAATATTTATGACTTTTTCCATTAATGATTAAGAAAACTATTTCTTGGATTGTTTTATGTTTTCATCGCCCATGGAGATTATATAGGTATAAGGTAATCGGTTTCTGCAGTGTAATTTATACTCTTGTCTTGAATTGATGTTATTACACTTATTATATGTACATAGATCAAATAAGAACGGAAACAATAGTACTATCTAGCATTCTATATCGGGTTTCTACAAGATATGATTAATCACATCGTATTACTCATAAGTGGAATATCTTCATGATATCGTTAATCGACAAAAGCACTACTATTGCATCATGGTAGTTTTACCCATTGGTGCTATCGTCATACGTATGTTATCAATTAACGTTATGCTTCATTCAGTATGCAAATAGATAAGAATACTTCGGCCTAATCATAGATTTCGTCGTATTTAATTTCGAGTAAAATTCTATTTGCCTAAAATGAGAGAAAGGTTTTAGATTAGATTGAATTCGCAATATCAGAAGTATAAGTGTGATTTCAAAGAAAATATTATAACACCCAGAAATGTGGACTTAACAGAAGTTTTGCGACATCATATGTATCGAATAGCTTGGTTTAGTGTAAAAAATAGCGTAACAAACTTCAGGGGGTGATAGTACTCAACAAAATAAGACAAAAAGTTTCCATGAACACCGATCCGAAATTGCGTCGTACGGGAGCTACAGCCCTGATTTTATTTAATTAAATAACATTTTAATCAATTCTGGTTAGATATTCAAAAAGGTTAGAATTTGTTAAATATAAAATAGGCATTCTTGTTTCTAATCACTGAGAGCAGTAGTTTTCGAGAAAATCTAACGTAAAGATTGAAGTTTGCTACTTCTGGAGCATAGTAACGTTTTTCCCTTGACCATTCTTGGAGCTGTAGCTTCCCTAAGACGCACAGTAGATATCCTATACTATAAAATCGGTGGTCTCTTTGTTTGTATGTTTGTTCGCTATCTCCTCCGAAGATACTGGACCGATTAAATTGTATCATAGCTTAACATTTTGCTAATTTTTAAACTTAGATTATAGGCCGGTTTTTATTTTCAAAAAAAGTACGAAAAAGTAAAGTTTTAATTAAATCGTGTAATTAGCAAAGCTAAGCGTAGCTCGGGTGATTCACTATATACCATTATAGCAGCGCCTTATTCAACGAAGCACCTTGGTTCAGGGGTAGAATGCTCGCCTGCCACGCGGGCGGCCCGGGTTCGATTCCCGGCCGATGCAGCCTTTTTTTAAATTTAGATTAATGAATGTCTCTTAAATTAGCGAACCGAAGCGAAGCTCTGGTGATTCACTAGTCTATTATAAAAACATTGGGTATAGCGAGATATTGGTTATAATGGCGAAAATTTAAGGTCCCAGCCATAGTCAATATTAAGTACATTGTGGATATTCAAAATGTAAAGCACGTGCATACTGTTAATTAATCAGAGGATGTGTTACCGTAAATTATTATTAATTAAAATAATACAAAAGAAATATAAATTCATAGAATCATGTAGTGAGCTCAGATTAAAATACAAATGAATAGTTTTACAGTAATTGGAAAATTTATCTTACAATAGTGATTCAGCGTTTTCGAATATTGTACTTAATAGCATGTTCATAAATAAGATGCAGAAGCATCTGTTCAACTTTTTGTAGACGTATTGAGTATTGTTTTAGGTTAGATATATATATTCTTGATTTGATTTGTCATTTGGTTTATGACAATTTATGACATTAACAGTACTACTAAAGCTTCAGGGAAGTGCCAAGAAATTACTAAGCACTTAATTTTCGCTACATATAGGTATGACAGATTTTTATATGATAGTAAAATGAAATAGGGCGCAATACTCACGTGGAATGATTAAATACAATTTTGATAAATCTTCCAGAACTCTTTATTTACCTTAATTTTTAAAGCATTATTTTTGTTAGACAGGAAATGAGAGTAACGGTTACCAAAGTGTCAAGTTTCTGGAGCACAGGTAGCTACAAAAAGATTTTAAAGGTGTTTTGTTACGTCTCTAGCAAAAGCACGAGCCGTAAGAATGGCTTGTTCGAATACTGATTGATTACTTGCATACTAGCTGGAGTTTTCTGGTGTAAGAGGACGCTGGGCTCATATTTGGTTAGAAACAGAATTAGAATTCCAAGTATTTTCGATGTCTTGCTCTTTGTTGCACTCTCTATAATGATATATAAATGTCTTTACAAATACATATATACCGTGCGTCCACGAGACTACGCACCATGGCGTTGGAGTGATGATAGTTTATTTTAAAGATCTACTCTTCCAGTGGCAATTGATAGTCAAACGGTTGCTAAGCATTGACCATTAAAATTGAATTTGCAAGTAACAAATAAAGTGCCTTTGAACGTTTCTGAATGGCCATGGCTATACAACGATGAATAGTATGTTGGTGGTACTGTAAGTCTATGTCAAATTTGAGGTTAGCAGGTTGGGTTTTGCGTCAGTATGTGTTAAAACTGACGCAAAACCTAACCTGCTATCGTCGAATTTGACACCATACGTCAAGCTGAATACGACTAATCGTATTGCCATAGAAAAATAAATATAATAGGGTTTGTCATTAAGCTGTTTCCGTAAAAGCAAGAGCTGATCTTTGGGATAAATTAACGTTGCTCTGATTCCATGGTGCGAAACCCTGTGGACACACGGTGTTTGATTCACACAGATGCGTGCATCAAAACCTTTTTGATTATAATTAATCACGTAATTCAAGTCATAACTGTTTTATCTCATTCAAAGGTCGTGGTAAAGCCGACTTAGCATATTTGGGAATCATGGGTTTATGGATTTCGTTCAATTGCCTCATTGAGAGAGCTTAGCATTAAGGTTTCTTAGAATAAGCATTTTTCCTAAATAACGTGCGATGCTCCGATTGGCTACGCAGGATCGCCTCAGCCAATAGTGTTTGAGCTTGCCCCTCCTTGAATTGGCGAGTTCGTCTCGCTGTAAATTCAGAGTCAGTTAGATTCAGAGCCTCGAGGAAGCAAGTTCAGCTATGCTTTGTGCTAGTTTGCGTTTCGGTCTAACTCCCTGGTAAAGTCGTTTCCAGGTTGTTTTGTGTTACGGTTACGCGCAATTCGCTATTTTCGCGTGGCCAATCCAAGCGTGTCACAACAGTTGAAGCTTTTGTAAAAAACCATCGGTCCATCAGTGACGTTTGTAATCGTTGTTACTCAATATACTCGTGTTTGTTAAGTCTTGTTTCACTCCAACAACTAACTGAACCCAAGTTAGGGTTATTAAGTGGCAGTTCCCGGCAATCCCATTGAACCGGAACTCGCAGTGGATTAATTGGGGGCCCCATTCGTGGAAGCCTCTTATCAAGTTAATCGTACAAAAAACACTAACAATTATTTGATTTGACAGATGCATTCAGAAAACGCTTCTATTAGTAGGTTTTTCTATGCCGTTGGGAAACTTGTGTCTCCTACACTAAATCGGCACAATTTGAAACAACACTTCTTCACATACCGACCCATAATTAATTATAGTTTGGTTCACAACCTTGCCGAGTGTACAGTGGCTATATACAAGACAGTGTGGCCATAGGGATGTCTTCGCCGCTATTGGTCGACGCGAATATCCGCCATTAACAGGCAAAATATTTAGTTACTTTTAAGTTGTTCTCAAAGAGGTTGGTAGAATCTGTTCATTTGGTTATGGAAGAAAATAAAACCTTTCAAATCTGACAATTGTAAATTGTCAGTGTCAAATAATTCATTAGCGTCGCAAGCGGGTCAAATTTTATCATCTATTGCCCTGAAAAACTAATATTCTGCACAGTATTTAAATGTGACAATTTATAATTATGTTATTGTTGTAATAGCACAAGATGCGTTCGACTTGGAATATATGATAAAGAGATTACATCGGTGCTACGATAAATGGGGCCTTAGCATAAGTTTAGAGGAAACGGAGTATTTAGTAGTCAACTCGAAAGCACAATATGAAGTCTTAATAAATGAAGATGTCGCAGTAAGACAAGTAGAAAGGTTTAAATACCTCGGTGCTACAATACAATCGATGAAAAAGGTTTGGAAACAGAAGAGATCAGAACTCGAATAGTACAAAGTACTTAAAATCAATTTGATGGGACAATACTATCTCTAACAAAAACAAAAAAGAATAGGTAAAGTAATGGTAGAGTCGGTGCTATGTTATGGCAGTGAGGTATGGACTGTAACAACGGAAATGAAACGTAGACTAAACACAGTTCAAATGGACGAAAAAGCGCAAAGGTATCGAGACGAGATAGAGTGACGAACGAGGAAATAAGACGCAGAATGGAGGCACCAGAATCAGTTGTGGACAGAATTGGAGAATGGAGGAGACGACGTGGCTTATGAAGATCTTTAAATGGTCGCCGCCGGTTAAGAAAAAAAGAGGTACACCACGCAAACCGTGGAATGAGAGTATTCGGAGAGCCATGGAGGAACCTGGAAGAAGACCAAGCACAGAACAGGGAGGTTTGGAGACAGGAAACAGGAAGACGGCATTTAGCTGTATTGTAAACTAGCATAACTGAAACCGGTTGTAAACTTCATGTAACACCTTATAGCACTACGAACGAACGCCAATGAGAAATGTCAATGTCCAAAAATAACACTGCACGTGTAGCTAACATCAACTAGTTAAAATAACTAGCGCCAAAATAATGACCACTCAAAAACGTTCGATTATTTCGAAAGGCACTGTATATCTCTACGCTCAAATTTGCCTGTTAATGGCGGCCAACAATCGTATGGCCACACTGTCTTGTATATAGTCACTGTAGCCGAGTGGCGACACTAGCGCCCTCCGACGGGTGGGCCAGTCCCTAACAATTATTTGACCGTCGCCTGCGTACGAAGTTTTTGTTAATCAACGCAGGCGACGTATTTGACAGGTGCATTTAAGAAACTCCTCTATTAGTGGTTGCTTTGTGTGTATTGTAAACTACCATAACTGAAACCGGTTGTAAACTTCATGCAACACCTTAAAGCACCACGAACGAACGCCAATGAAAAATGTCAAACGTTCAAACATAACACTGTACATGCAGCTAACATCAACTAGTTAAAATAACTAGCTCCAAAATAATGACCACTCAAAAACGTTCGATTATTTCTAAAGGCACTGTATATCTCTACGCTCAAATTTGCCTGAAAATGGCCGCCAACAATCGTATGGCCACACTGTCTTGTATATAGTCACTGCACAGTATATTTAGACATTGTGTAAATATACTGTGGTCACTGTACCGAATGTAGAGTTCCTGTATATGAAAGAGTTGGGACATGTAGGGTGACTTGTTTTGGATCCACAAACCATGGAGTACCTGATTTTTGCCAATTTTAAACTTTATGCATACTTCTTTCAAACGAAACAACTGAAATATATCTTTGCTATATCACATGGTCCTTCATTTGTGGATCCAATGGCTCAACTCTTAGTACATATAGGAACTCTAACCGAATGGCGACTCTAGCGCCCTCCGACGGGTGGGCCAGTCCCTAACAATTATTTGACATGTGCATTTAAGAAGCTCCTCTATTAGTGGTTGCTTTGTGTTAAACAACCTGCAACGATCTGGCGATTGATTGTTGAACGTATTAACGCTGCAGTTTACATGTCAATCATCACTAACATCTGCAAGTTCGATTAGAGTAGTGTAGCTGTATAACACCTTAGTAAGAGTAGGGCAAACAGCGAAAAATTTTGGATCATGTTTTCATGGCTACCAAGATTTAAACATATATTGAAAAACAAGGTTGGTAATACTGACACACGTTGTCAGTTTCATCAAATTCGTGGTTAGCAGGTTAGGTTTTCCGTCAGTTTTGACACAGACTGACGTAAAACCTAACCTGCTAACCTTGAATTTTATGAATCTGACAACTCGTGTGTCAGTTTTACCAACCTTGTTTTTCAATATATCTTTAAATCTTGGTAGCCATGAAAACATGATCCAACATTTTACGCTGTTTGCCCTACTCTTACTAAAGTATTATACAGGTACACTAGATTAGAGTTATTTATAACGCCGCCTAGCACCAGCGATTAACAATCAATAACAATATATTATATTTGACGGCTTTTAAAGTTAAACTTGCCTGGATTTGATAGTTTGCTGCGACTAGGAATATAGAAAAGTTATCTCCGAATGCGCATGTTTGCATTTCTATACATTTGTGGATACCGGCATTCGCAAACGTTTACTTCTTACTATTAAGTATTTATTAAACAACCTGCAACGATCTGGCGATTGATTGTTGAACGTATTAACGCTGCAGTTTACAAGTGAATCATCACTGACATCTGCCAGTTCGCCTAGAGTTATTTATAATGCCGCCTAGCACCAGCGATTATCAATGAATAACAATATATTATATTTGACGGCTTTAAAAGCTGAGGTTGCCTGGATATGGTAGGTTACAGCGACTAGGACGCTCGAAAAATTATCTCCGACCGCGCAGTTATTATTTCTATGCATTGGTAGATACCGGCATTTGCAAACGTTAACTATGTTACTATTACGTATTATGCGACATGAAACCAGCGGGCGGTTGATTTTTTAATGTAACACGCCTGTAGTTTACAGGACTATTATCACTGAGCTTTGCAAGTTGGCTTCGAGTTATTTATAATTCCGACTACCACTAACAACTGTCGATCAAAACATGTGATTGTCTTTCTTGGCGTTTGAAGCTAAGCTTGCATGGATAAGTATAATAGATTGCTGCGACTCAGATGCTAGAAAATGTATTTCCGAAGGCTCCAAACGTTAGCAGTTCTATGAGTTGGTCAATACGGTCAATCGCAAACGTTTACTATCTTACTTTTAAGTATTAAACAATTTGAAATTATCTGGCGATTGATTGTTGAACGTATTAACGCTGAAGTTTATATGTGAATATTCACTGACATCTGCCAGTTCGCCTAGAGTTATTTATAATGCCGCCTAGCACCAGCGATTATCAATCAATAACAATATATTATATTTGATGGCTTTTAAAGTTAAGCTTGCCTGGATTTGATAGTTTGAAGCGACTAAGATGCTAAAAAAGTCACCTCCGAATTCGCAAAATGTTTGCATTTCTATATATTTGTGGATACCGGAATTCGCAACCGTTCACTTCTTACTATTAAGTATTTATTAAACAACCTGCAACTATCTGGCGATTGATTGTTGAACGAATTAACGCTGCAGTTTACATGTGAATCATCGCTGACATCTGCCAGTTCGCCTAGAGTTATTTATAATGCCGCCTAGCACCAGCGATTATGAATCAATAATAATATATTATATTTGACGGCTTTTAAAGTTAAGCTTGCCTGGATATGATAGGTTACAGCGACTAGGATGCTAGAAAAGTCACCTCCGAATGCGCAAAATGTTTGCGTTTCTATACATTTGTGGATACCTGCATTCGCAAACGTTTACTTCTTACTATTAAGTATTTATTAAACAACCTGCAACTATCTGGCGATTGATTGTTGAACGTATTAACGCTGCAGTTTACATGTGAATCATCGCTGACATCTGCCAGTTCGCCTAGAGTTATTTATAATGCCGCCTAGCACCAGCGATTATGAATCAATAATAATATATTATATTTGACGGCTTTTAAAGTTAAGCTTGCCTGGGTTTGATAGTTTGCAGCGACTAGGATGCTAAAAAAGTCACCTCCGAATGCCCAAAATGTTTGCATTTCTATACATTTGTGGATACCGGCATTCGCAAACGTTTACTTCTTACTATTAAGTATTTATTAAACAACCTGCAACTATCTGGCGATTGATTGTTGAACGTATTAATAATAATAATAATAATATGGTCTTTATTTACACATATCAACACTGGATCACAATTTACATAAAAATAAAAAAAAAACACCTATATTCAATCATTAATAATAAAAGAAAAAAATATATGGAGGGCGAGATTCAGCTCAAAGCAGAAGCAGTGAGCTGTTCTTCCACCTAACCCTAAGTTGCGAAAACAACAAAAACACACAATACTAAAACTATAGTCTGGCTTTGCCTTCACTGTTGCCCGAAAACCACAACGCATTAAAAAAAATGAAGTAAAATAAAATAAAATAAGGGAACACGTTAAATTTGTCTTGCATGAAGCGTTTTGCTAAGCTGGCACCTAAACGAGGATAAAGATAGTGTTTGTACTTTGAGGTGTACGGGCAAGTCACCAAACCATTTCGCAATGTTATATAGATAACGTCGTTTTCCAAATTCACTGTAACGTAATGGAACAGTGATATTACCCCTAAACCTCAAATTCAAATTATGCACATCTGTACGAAATGAGATTTTGTTATATAAGTACGGCGGAGTTTTAAATAGCAGAATTTTATAATACAAGACGGAGCGATGAAAGAGTCGCCTGTTGATCATATTTAACCACCCAGCATCTTTAAGTTTATAAGTTATCCTGTCATATTTACGTATACCATAAATAAGTCGCAAACAGGCATTCTGTAGCTTTTGAATCCTAGCTTTATCCTGATAATCAAGACATGAATCGTATACTACGTCGCAATAGTCCATCTGTGATAAAACCAAACTACGGCATAATGTAGCCTTTACCCCGGTGCTCAAAACATGTCGGTTTTGGTATATAGAACGCAGATTGCAATAAGCTTTCTGCAAACATTTAGAGACATGTTGCTTAAAACGTAGCGAGGAATCCAAAATTAATCCTAAGTTTTTTACAGTTTCAACAACTGGTAATACATTGTCGAAAATTTTGACTTGTACATGAAGTTTCGCAAATTCAATATCTTTTTTCTTTCCAAAATATATTACAGACGATTTATTAGCATTAAGCTTTAATGAATGCTGTTGAGAAATGATAGAGAGACGTTCCAAATCTTTATTAATAAATGAATTTGCTAAATGTGCGTTTGCAGCATGAAAAGAAAAATAAATCTGCGAATCATCAGCATAAAAATGAGAATTACAAGAAACAATCGCAGAAGAAAAATGAGAAACGTAAATCGTAAACAAAAGTGGACCAAGAATTGAACCTTGGGGCACTCCTCTATTATTAACTATAAAGTTGGATATATGGTTGCCAACTCTGACAGCTTGTAACCGCCCACATAAATAATTCGACAATAAGGAAACTGCATCGGGTTTTAGACCAATATAGTGTAAAATCGATAACAAAGTTTTGTGCTCAATTGTGTCGAAAGCTTTTGAATAATCTAAGAGAATAAGCACAGTGACTTTGCCAGCATCAGTAGCAGAAACCAGATCATCGACAATATTTAAAAGAGCAGTGGCACAACTATGTCCTTTTCTGAAACCCGACTGTGTAACAGGTAGTATTTTATTTGAATCTATATGTTCACGGAGTTGTTGCTCAATGATCCTTTCGATAATTTTTGACATTGCTGGTAAAATACTGATTGGCCTCAGATCTTTAAAAGTTTTAGGACTATTTATTTTAGGGATAGGATTAATAATAGCATATTTCCAGGCTTCTGGAAAAACAGAATTGTTTAAACAATAATTAACGAGATGAGTTATGACAGGCAGAAGAAAAGGGACAGAAAATTTAATAACAGTAATACCTATGCCGTCATGACCAATCGCGTTAGTTTTAATGGAAGATATAAGTAATTTTTAGTACTTCCAATTCATTTACAGATTTAAAAACAAAATATGAATTAATAGAATTTTTAACATTAGTAGAGTAAAAAGTACGAATATTATCAGAATTTGTCGAAATTTGAGGTATAGAGTCAACAAAATAATTATTTAATTTGTTACTATCAGATAATTCAGGAGGTAAGTCTGCTCGAACCGTTTTTTTCGAAATGTTGAGTTCTTTTAGGTTTTTCCAAAACAATCGCGTGTTGTCAGTAAATACAGAATTAAAGTATGCCTTTTTTTCTCTTCTAACGGCACTTACAACTTGATTCCGCAGTTGCTTATAAAAATTAAAATGATTAGAATTTTTCGATTTTTTGAATTTATGTAACGCCTGATCTCTTAACAACATCATGTCCTTAAGTGTATTAGTTAGCCATGGAGCAGATGCTTTAGTAATCCGAAGTGTTTTTTCTGGAGCAAACAAATCTAATAAGGTTAATACATTTTCGTTAAAGAACTTGACTTTGTCATCTATATTATTTATATAATAAATATTATTCCATGGAATAGAACGCAAAGCATAATCAAATTCAATATAATTAAAATGTCTGAAACTTCTACATGTTTTAAAAATAGGTTGTTTGTTTTTTAAGTTTGGCAAATTAATACTACAGCATACCGAATAATGATCAAAATTACCATTTACTGGTACAACAGAAGAGGAAATTACGATTTCCGTTTTAGAAGTTAGTATGAAATCAATAAGTGTACTAGAGGTTTCTGTTACACGAGTCGGTTCGGTAATTAACTGAGAGAATCCGAAAGTTTCAAAAAAGTTCATAATACAAGCAGAAGCTGCAGTGTTAACATTCAGTAAATCTATGTTAAAATCACCGAAGCAAAAGACAGCCTCAACATCCGGCAATATCACAGACAAAGTCGACTCTAAAACATTTATAAAATCACGATAAAATTTTTGATGTGGATTGTATACCACCCCAAATGCATATTTGCGACCCTGGAAGGTAATACTCAACCATAACTGTTCGATATCAATGCAGGTATCAATGACAGTATAACGTAATGATGATGCGAGATAAAATGCAACTCCTCCGCCTCTGGCCAGTCGGTCTCTCCGTATTATATTAAATCCACGTACAAAAACATCCTCGTCCTCAATAACGTCAGTTAACCAGGTTTCGGTAACAGCTAGCACATCAAATGAATTATTAAGGACATGCTCCCTAAAATCAGAAAAATTATTAACTAATGAACGGCAGTTAATATGAAAACAATTTAAATTTAAATCTGAATGCATTACAAAAAATTAGAAGTAACTGACTATCGGGAAAAATGAAAGCGAAGCAAGACAGCGCATAATGACAATAATTATAAATAAATAGCACTCGTAAAGTGAGAAAATTAAGTTAAACTTGTATATCGAACCTCATAATCAAAATTAAAATTCAAAACACAGAGAATTAAACAAATTAAACATACCAAACAATTAACTTATTTAACTAATTAAACTAAGTAGGAGAACAATAAATTTTCAACAAATTAGTAGCAAATAAATTATCAGTTACTTGAAATGAAAACGTAAATGTGCAAATAATGATATGTAGACAAAATAAGTACACTAAAAATTCTCTAAATAAGTTCACCTAAGATAGAAGCGCAGTGATAGCAGAAAATATGTATTTATATTTTTACAGTTATATTGCTGTATGGTTGGTTTGATAAGTGGTTTTACTGAACTATAAATCGGAAAGACTCGAAATTTTTATAATTTTGTTATCGACTTTTGTGAGAATTTTGCCATTATAAGACCACACATTGCGAATACCAAATTTAATTCCAGCGGCCTTTAATAATTCCATTCTTCTTTTTGTGAGATCCTCCTTAATGACCATTTTCGTCCCCTTCAGAAGCTTTTTATTAATGTACACCAGGTTTTTGGTATTCCTGCTTACAAATTTTACTATGATGGCACGATGTCCAGATTTTTTCCCAGGGAGACGATGGCTGCAGTCAATTAAAGAGATGGGAACATCCAAACGCAGTTTCTCTTTACAAACTTTACTAATGAGCTCGTCCGTGGATTCACCTTCTTCTTCTGGAACTCCAAAAAACCGCAAACTGTTTGATCGCGTGTATTGCTCAAGATCGTCGGCACGTTGAAGAGACTCAGTTTCTACGACAGCTAAACGATTCTCCAACTTCTGTATTTTGTCGGTGTAGGACTTGACTTCGTTTCGGATATGAACTTGCATTTTAGATTTAAATTGTTCAAAAAGCCGGTCCAAAAACGTGGGTGCTTCAAGAACTTTTTCAACAATTCTTTGAATTAAATTTTCTTCTTCGGCAGCAGATCTTGTTTGTCTTGCAGTATCAGGCATTTTATTGTAAGAACGAATAAACTGATTAGCACAATAAACTAGCACAGCGCACCACTACAGCACGTCTATTCAGGTTGAGCGCACATGAGAGAATGTTTTATTAACGCTGCAGTTTACATGTCAGTCATCACTGACATCTGCAAGTTTGCCTAGGGTTATTTATAATGCCGCCTAGCACCAGCGATTATGAATCAATAATAATATATTATATTTGACGGCTTTTAAAGTTAAGCTTGCCTGGGTTTGATAGTTTGCAGCGACTATGTTACTATTACGTATTATGCGACATGAAACCAGCGGGCGGTTGATTTTTTAATGTAACACGCCTGTAGTTTAAAGGACTATTATCACTGAGCTTTGCAAGTTGGCTTCGAGTTATTTATAATTCCGACTACCACTAACAACTGTCGATCAAAACATGTGATTGTCTTTCTTGGCTTTTGAAGCTAAGCTTGCATGGATAAGTATAATAGATTGCTGCGACTCAGATGCTAGAAAATGTATTTCCGAAGGCTCCAAACGTTAGCAGTTCTATGAGTTGGTCAATACGGTCAATCGCAAACGTTTACTATCTTACTTTTAAGTATTAAACAATTTGAAATTATCTGGCGATTGATTGTTGAACGTATTAACGCTGAAGTTTATATGTGAATATTCACTGACATCTGCCAGTTCGCCTAGAGTTATTTATAATGCCGCCTAGCACCAGCGATTATCAATCAATAACCATATATTATATTTGATGGCTTTTAAAATTAAGCTTGCCTGGATATGATAGGTTACAGCGAATAGGACGCTCGAAAAATTATTCTCGACCGCGCAGTTATTATTTCTATGCATTGATAGATACCGGCATTCGTAAACGTTAACTATGTTACTATTACGTATTATGCGACATGAAACCAGCGGGCGGTTGATTTTTTAATGTAACACGCCTGTAGTTTACAGGACTATTATCACTGAGCTTTGCAAGTTGGCTTCGAGTTATTTATAATTCCGACTACCACTAACAACTGTCGATCAAAAACATGTGATTGTCTTTCCTGGCTTTTACCGATAAGCTTGCATGGATATAATAGATTGCTGCGACTCAGATGCTAGTTAAGGTATTTCCGAAGGCTCCAAACGTTAGCAGTTCTATGAGTTGGTCAATACGGTCAATCGCAAACGTTTACTATCTTACTTTTAAGTATTAAACAATTTGAAATTATCTGGCGATTGATTGTTGAACGTATTAACGCTGAAGTTTATATGTGAATATTCACTGACATCTGCCAGTTCGCCTAGAGTTATTTATAATGCCGCCTAGCACCAGCGATTATCAATCAATAACAATATATTATATTTGATGGCTTTTAAAGTTAAGCGTGCCTGGATTTGATAGTTTGAAGCGACTAAGATGCTAAAAAAGTCACCTCCGAATTCGCAAAATGTTTGCATTTCTATATATTTGTGGATACCGGAATTCGCAACCGTTCACTTCTTACTATTAAGTATTTATTAAACAACCTGCAACTATCTGGCGATTGATTGTTGAACGAATTAACGCTGCAGTTTACATGTGAATCATCGCTGACATCTGCCAGTTCGCCTAGAGTTATTTATAATGCCGCCTAGCACCAGCGATTATGAATCAATAATAATATATTATATTTGACGGCTTTTAAAGTTAAGCTTGCCTGGATATGATAGGTTACAGCGACTAGGATGCTAGAAAAGTCACCTCCGAATGCGCAAAATGTTTGCGTTTCTATACATTTGTGGATACCTGCATTCGCAAACGTTTACTTCTTACTATTAAGTATTTATTAAACAACCTGCAACTATCTGGCGATTGATTGTTGAACGTATTAACGCTGCAGTTTACATGTGAATCATCGCTGACATCTGCCAGTTCGCCTAGAGTTATTTATAATGCCGCCTAGCACCAGCGATTATGAATCAATAATAATATATTATATTTGACGGCTTTTAAAGTTAAGCTTGCCTGGGTTTGATAGTTTGCAGCGACTAGGATGCTAAAAAAGTCACCTCCGAATGCCCAAAATGTTTGCATTTCTATACATTTGTAGATACCGGCATTCGCAAACGTTTACTTCTTACTATTAAGTATTTATTAAACAACCTGCAACTATCTGGCGATTGATTGTTGAACGAATTAACGCTGCAGTTTACATGTGAATCATCGCTGACATCTGCCAGTTCGCCTAGAGTTATTTATAATGCCGCCTAGCACCAGCGATTATGAATCAATAATAATATATTATATTTGACGGCTTTTAAAGTTAAGCTTGCCTGGGTTTGATAGTTTGCAGCGACTAGGATGCTAAAAAAGTCACCTCCGAATGCCCAAAATGTTTGCATTTCTATACATTTGTAGATACCGGCATTCGCAAACGTTTACTTCTTACTATTAAGTATTTATTAAACAACCTGCAACTATCTGGCGATTGATTGTTGAACGAATTAACGCTGCAGTTTACATGTGAATCATCGCTGACATCTGCCAGTTCGCCTAGAGTTATTTATAATGCCGCCTAGCACCAGCGATTATCAATCAATAACCATATATTATATTTGATGGCTTTTAAAATTAAGCTTGCCTGGATATGATAGGTTACAGCGAATAGGACGCTCGAAAAATTATTCTCGACCGCGCAGTTATTATTTCTATGCATTGATAGATACCGGCATTCGTAAACGTTAACTATGTTACTATTACGTATTATGCGACATGAAACCAGCGGGCGGTTGATTTTTTAATGTAACACGCCTGTAGTTTACAGGACTATTATCACTGAGCTTTGCAAGTTGGCTTCGAGTTATTTATAATTCCGACTACCACTAACAACTGTCGATCAAAAACATGTGATTGTCTTTCCTGGCTTTTACCGATAAGCTTGCATGGATATAATAGATTGCTGCGACTCAGATGCTAGTTAAGGTATTTCCGAAGGCTCCAAACGTTAGCAGTTCTATGAGTTGGTCAATACGGTCAATCGCAAACGTTTACTATCTTACTTTTAAGTATTAAACAATTTGAAATTATCTGGCGATTGATTGTTGAACGTATTAACGCTGAAGTTTATATGTGAATATTCACTGACATCTGCCAGTTCGCCTAGAGTTATTTATAATGCCGCCTAGCACCAGCGATTATCAATCAATAACAATATATTATATTTGATGGCTTTTAAAGTTAAGCGTGCCTGGATTTGATAGTTTGAAGCGACTAAGATGCTAAAAAAGTCACCTCCGAATTCGCAAAATGTTTGCATTTCTATATATTTGTGGATACCGGAATTCGCAACCGTTCACTTCTTACTATTAAGTATTTATTAAACAACCTGCAACTATCTGGCGATTGATTGTTGAACGAATTAACGCTGCAGTTTACATGTGAATCATCGCTGACATCTGCCAGTTCGCCTAGAGTTATTTATAATGCCGCCTAGCACCAGCGATTATGAATCAATAATAATATATTATATTTGACGGCTTTTAAAGTTAAGCTTGCCTGGATATGATAGGTTACAGCGACTAGGATGCTAGAAAAGTCACCTCCGAATGCGCAAAATGTTTGCGTTTCTATACATTTGTGGATACCTGCATTCGCAAACGTTTACTTCTTACTATTAAGTATTTATTAAACAACCTGCAACTATCTGGCGATTGATTGTTGAACGTATTAACGCTGCAGTTTACATGTGAATCATCGCTGACATCTGCCAGTTCGCCTAGAGTTATTTATAATGCCGCCTAGCACCAGCGATTATGAATCAATAATAATATATTATATTTGACGGCTTTTAAAGTTAAGCTTGCCTGGGTTTGATAGTTTGCAGCGACTAGGATGCTAAAAAAGTCACCTCCGAATGCCCAAAATGTTTGCATTTCTATACATTTGTAGATACCGGCATTCGCAAACGTTTACTTCTTACTATTAAGTATTTATTAAACAACCTGCAACTATCTGGCGATTGATTGTTGAACGTATTAACGCTGCAGTTTACATGTCAGTCATCACTGACATCTGCAAGTTTGCCTAGGGTTATTTATAATGCCGACTAGCACCAGCGATTATCAATCAATTACAATCTATTATATTTGACGGCTTTAAAAGCTGAGGTTGCCTGGATATGATAGGTTACAGCGACTAGGACACTGGAAAAATCATCTCCGACCGCCTGTTTATATTTCTATCCATTGATAGATACCGGCAGTAGCAAACGTTAACTATGTTACTATTACGTACTAAGCGAAATGAAACCAGCGGGTGGTTCATTCTTTAATGTAACACGCTTGTAGTTTACAGGACTATTATCACTAAGCTTTGCTAGTTGGCTCCGAGTTATTTATAATTCCGACTACCACTAACCACTGCCAATCAATAGCATGTGATTGTCTTTCTTGGCTTTTAAAGCTAAGCTTGCCTGGGTATAATAGGTTGCTGCAACTCAGATGCTAGAAAAGGTATTTCCGAAAGCTCCAAACGTTAGCAGTTCTATGAGTTGGTCAATACCGTCAATCGCAAATGTTTACTATCTTACTTTTAAGTATTAAACAACTTGAAACTATCTGGCGATTGATTGTTGATCGTATTAACGCTGCAGTTTACATGCGAATCATCACTGACATCTGCAAGTTTGGCTAGGGTTATTTATAATGCCGACTAGCACCAGCGATTATCAATCAATTACAATCTATTATATTTGACGGCTTTTAAAGCTAAGCTTGATAGGTTGCAGCGACTAGGACGCTAAAAAAGTTACCTTCAAATACGCACAATTTTAGCATGCATTGGTGGATACCGGCATTCGCAAACGTTAACTATACTAGTATTACGTATTAAACAACATGAAACAAACCGATGGTTCATTTTTTAATGTATTAATTCTGTAGTTTGCAGGACTACTATCACTGAGCTCTGCAAGTTGGTCCCGAGTTATTTATAATTCCGATTACCACTAACAACTGCCAACCAATAACATGTGATTGTCGTTCTTGGCTTTTAAAGCTAATTTTGCTTGAATATGATAGGTTGCTTCGACTAGGATGATAAAAAAGCTATTTTCGCAGGCTCCAAACGTTTTATGTGTTGGTCAATACCGGCATTCGTCAACGTTTACTATCTTACTACTGAGTATTAAACTACTTGAAATAAGCCGGCATTCAATTTTTGAATCTATTTTAATCCTGCAGTTTACAGGACTATTATTCTAAGTAGGACTACGGTACCTGGTAGTCTGCATGCCTAGACCTTGTTCACGAGGTTGGCAAAAAGGGCCTATAAAGGCCTGCTTCCTAGAAATGAATCTCCCTACAAATAATAATACTACTACTACTAGTACGAAATTAAGGACCTTTTTGACAATCCGCAGTTTATGGGCAAGAAAGCGTAGCGAGAGAGGCATATAAATAAGGCGAGTCTAAAAGTCCGCTTTCGTAGGAGCTATAAGCCGTTCACGATCCTTTTTGGGACAGAGTGAGGCTATGAATTTTGTTGGCAGTTCATGTTGGACTAACTCATGAATTTCAATTGATGTAGGTCGGATGTCAGTACGGTTTTTTTTCTGATCAGGTACAATGTTGCGGACTATTCTCTAGTCCACCACATTGCCTAGATTTAATATTTTAATATTCGTAAGAAAAGTAGAATGATTTAGTGCAAATGTCTAAAAATAATTTTAATTTCCGTCAATAGTGGAAATTTTTTGTTGCAACAAAATTATTTTGGGCATTTTGACTTTTCCTTTGACGGAAATTAAAATTATTTTTACACATTTGATAAATCATTTATTTTCTTACGAATATTAAAATATTAAATCTGGCAATGTGGTGGCAAGAAAATGTCGAACAGACACTGACAGAAAAAAAAAGTTGCATCCGCTACATCATCGAATCAGTTAGTCCAACATGAAAAGAAAAAATCATAGCCTACTCTGTCCCAAAAAGGTCGTGAACGGCTTATACATACATAATTTTGTGTTCTACTGCTTTAGAAACGTTTTTCCAAAAAATGACCATTTAATCGAGAAGGTCGAGAAGGCCATGCTCATACCAAAAAATGGCAATCTATATTTTTATTTCGACGAATGGAAACACAGGGTTAGTTTTTGTTGCTATGTTATTATTACTGCTGAAAAGTAAAAGGTACTAGAAGAAAAAGTGGGTGTTTTCGGACGCTAAAAACTGCCGAAATTAATAGCTTTACGATGTCGTAGAACAAAAACAAAATTATTGAGTGCTTATCAATCGCCCTTGGTACATTATAAGTGACAATTTTTTGTGAAATTAGTGATCCAATGAAATTAACTCTTTTCTAGTCATGTGGGAAAAATCAACCAATTAGATTATCCTTACATTGAAAACTGCCCATGGGTTGTTATCACTTTGTGCACTTACAGCGGTCAGTTCGGGTTGCAATGTTACGTCAAGTTTTTGACAGTTCGCAGTGAAGTATTTTAAGATGTCATATTCTTTTCATAATTGCACTTCCACTGAATAAATGTAAATAAATAGTTTCAAGGGCAAAAAATTGTCTAACCGAATATCCCTCGACCATTGATAAAGCACGTGCTTTCGGAAGCTGTAATAAAATTATTTCGTAATTATCACTGTGCTCGGGATATTATAGCTGATAATGTTCCTTTGCCAACATGGGAATACATTTCAATATCAACAACTTCTTTATCAATGTTTATATGCAGCACTGTTAAAAGTATGTACCACTTTTATTTTTTCTTATTGTTTTCAAATTGACGAGGGATTTTTTCTAACCATTTATTTGCAACTTTAAAATATGCCAGTTATTGCAAAATATGCAAATATAGGCACTCTTCTACTAACGCCACTGCAGGACAGGAATTAGCAATAAAAATTAATTAAGAAATATGTTTTATTCTATAACACTCGTAAAAAAATATCAAATTATACAACATTCATTTTTGGCATACAATTATTTAATATTTTTCTTTCAGGTCACATCAGAAAATTAATGTGGATGGTATATACTGCAGTGTTCTTATAATAGTTCTAATGGACACATATCACTAAATTCTTATATTACTAGCGTTCTTCTTCGAGTAAATCGTCAATGGGTGGCTCATTTACGTGTAGCAATACTAATAGTTCGCTTATCTTTGCATTCAGTATCTGCCGAATCTCTTCAATGGGTTTGAGAAGAATAATAGGTACATCATCGTCCCGTCTCTAAAAAGGCATTTCATTTTTAATTTTCAAAACTTTAAGATTGAGCAAATGTACTCACTTGGAACAGAACTTCCCCTTCGAAATCAACAAGTTTTTGTTTTCTGATACGCAGTAGAATGCCCACCAATTTGCTGGAAATTGTGGTGTATATCTGAAAACAAAACCATGGAATTAGACATTTCTTTACTTCATACAAACATTGAAATAATAAACTAATTTCATTTTCTGCATTCAATATTCAACAATTTTCAAGTAAAATATCAAAAGTAATTTATTATCCTCAGAGTAAAGTCATGGGGCCTTATCATTACTGGTTATACATCACGTCTCTTCACTTTGTCACACTCTTTAATAGACATTTACAGACGACAGGACCATCTGAACAATCAGTAAAGATCAGGTAGTGCACACAACAAGTAGGTACAAGACCATGTGCTGATTTTAGAAGAATAAAGACAATACAGAATACAAGGTAACGAAACCAAGTCAGTACAAGTAGCATTTATATTTAAAAAAAAACAGTTGCTACCAATTCCTGTTAACGATATCGTTATTCTATAGGCAGCGTAAAGAAACATCAAGTTGATAAAGGTATGTCTACATAATTTGTGGTTATAGTATTTGACAGTATTAGGCTGATATTGAGCATATAATGGACGAGGATACATTTTGTGGCTGAGATTAGTAAATTATCCGTGTCAGTTATACCTATGTAATATCGGCCGTATGTTTTTAACAGTTTTCATAACTACTAAAAGTGGCCAATTTTAAGATATGTGTTTATTATAAATCAAACTTACTAGCAACCTGAATTCCGCACATACGTTGGTAGTGTAGCAACCGATGATTACAAATTCGTTTTCAAACCAATTAAAACAAAACACGCAATTTAATAGTGTAGCAACAGTTGTTGACTCAATAACGGCCGTGGCTGTTATGGGTACCATTTCAATCAAGCAGACAGTGCTGATATAGTAGAATAACATGTTGGTATTATGAAAAATAATAAATGGTCCAACGCGCTATGAGCCACCACCCAGGTTGGAAACAACGTTATTCATCTGTTTAACTTATCCTTGAAGAACAGGTATAATAATTACACGATTCAAACAGAAATAGCGGTATAATTTGACTACCGACACTAAATTTCAGTCTACAGGTAAAATGCCTTGACCAACACCAATCCGTTTATTACGTCACGTCTACCAAATATTAAATTAGAACTTTCATGCATTGTTAATATACTTACTATTTCTCTGATTATTATTGGCATATCTTGTGTCCATCATGAACAGTTCATGTGGCTGTTTTTTTTAAATGTTTATAACAATAGCCATCACTATAAATAAGTTGCTATAGTTTGTCTCAGTGATCTTTTTGCTGACGTCATATGCATATGGAGCAATTGCGCAAGTGGTCTACAATATTATCTGCTACTCACAAAAGGAAACAAATGTAAACACAATTTTGGATCATTTCCGTGATTGCTTCATGTGTAGACGAACGAAGTAAAGACGTAAAATGTATCAATTGCAATGGAGATCACCCGGCTAATTACAGAGGCTGTTCCGTTTACAAAGAATTGCAACAAAGAATGTTCCCCCCTCTCAGAAATAAACAGCCTGGACCAACCCAGTATGTAGCGCGACAAGTCCAACCAAATGTTACCCATGCTCAAGCTTTACGAGGTATTAACCCCACAAATTTACCAACATCATTGCAACAACACCCAACAAACAATCAGTCAGATGATATAAGCGAGCTGAAGAAAATGATGAAAAGTTTAATAGAGCAAATGGGAACTATGCTAAATCTACTGACAACTCTAGTCTCAAAATTTAATAATGGATCAACAGCTTAGATTAGCACAGTGGAATGCCAACGGGCTGTTACACCATAGAGATGAATTGATATATTTTCTCACAAACCAACATATCGACATCATGCTAATATCGGAAGCTCATTTTACAACCAGAAGCTACATAAGAATACCAGGGTACATGGTATACGTAACACTACACCCGGATAACGGAGCTCATGCAGGTACAGCTCTAATCGTTAAAAATTCTATCAAGCATCATGGACTTGAGGAATATAAAAAAGATCACATTCAAGCTACAACCATAATGGTAGAAGACAGGAGAGGGCCCTTAGTAATCTCTGTAGCATACTGCCCGCAGCGTCACAATAATAAGCAGGAACATTATGAACATTACTTTCAAACTTTGGGTGTCAGATTTATATCAGCCGGTGACTTTAATGCCAAACATGTGCAATGGGGATCGAGGTTAACAACGACCAAAGGAAGGGAGCTGCTTAAAGCAATAAATAACAAAGGGTTGCAGCATATGTTTACTGGTGAGCCAACGTACTGGCCATCGGACTCTAATAAACTGACAGACTTACTCGACTTCTGTGTAGTTAAAGGTATCAATATCAACTATCTAAAAGTCGAATCCTGCCTTGACTTATCAGCCGACCATTCGCCGATTCTAATCAAGCTAGGATCACAAGTGTTAATTAGCGAGAAAGCACCTACCCTGAGCACTAAACTTACCAACTGGGATCTATTTAAAGATAAAATAGAAGATTCGCTATCCCTAGACATTTCGTTAAAAACGGAGGAAGAGTTGACTTTAGCAGTAGAACAATTCAACAACGTCGTTCAGCAAGCCGCCTGGCAGGCTACCCCAATCAGAACCCAGCACATAGCAAACAGTGCTTGCCCAGTAGTCGTGAAACAAAAAATCGCGGAAAAGCGTAGACTCCGTAGACAATGGCAAACGACAAGGCACCCAGCTGATAAACGCAGGTTAAACCAAGCAGCAGCAGCCCTCAAACAATTACTTACTAACATTCGAAACAATTCAGTGGAAAACTACTTGAAACATCTGTCACCCACGGAAGCAACGGAATATTCGCTCTGGAGGGCAACTAGAAGGCTAAAGCAACCACAACAGCATAAATCACCAATTCGTTCGGACAATGGAAATTGGGCTCGTAGCGACCAAGACAAGGCGATAGTCTTCGCAAACCACTTAATCAAAGTCTTTACTCCTTTTGAGTCTGTAATTTCCAATGAAGAAGAAGAAGAAATCCAACAGTACTTAGAATCACCTTTCCAGATGTGCCTTCCAGTAAAGCAGTTCACTATAGCTGAGACCAAATTAGAGATTACCACCAACTTGAATCCACATAAAGCACCAGGGTACGATTTAATCACTGGTAAGGTTTTACAGGCACTCCCGGACAAGGGCTTTAGATTTCTAACCTATCTGTTTAATGCAATGGAAAGTTGGTACAATCATTCTAATCCCTAAACCGGGCAAACCCAAAGACGTCGCATCATCCTACCGACCAATTAGTCTGCTGCCGATACTTTCTAAGGTCTTCGAAAAAATGCTACTGAAAAGGATAACACCGATACTTCTCACAAACAACTTAATACCTGATCACCAATTCGGCTTCAGAAAACAACATGCCACAATTGAATAAATCCACAGAATCGTAGACAAAAGCACAAAAGATTTCAAAGATAAAAGGTATTGTTCAGCAGTATTTATTGACGTCTCTCAAGCCTTTGACAAGGTATGGCATGATGGTCTACTCTACAAAATGAAACAAAACCTACCTCCAGATATCTACCAACTTATCAAGTCATACCTCACTGACAGACACTTTTTAGTCAAACATGGTGACTTCCAGACAAAATTATTTCCCATTAAGTCGGATGTCCCCCAAGGTAGTGTACTGGGCCCACTACTATACCTACTATTTACTGCCGACCTACCAACTATGAGAGAAACAATGACTGCCACATTCGCAGACGATACTGCAGTGCTGGCCTCTCATTCAGATGCGCAAGTAGCAACCCACAATCTTCAAAGGCACCTACACTTAATAGAACTATGGATCAAAAAGTGGCGCATTAAAATTAATGAGACCAAATCGACCCATGTAACTTTTGCTACAAGAAGAGAAACCTGTCCACCCGTATCAATTAATAACCAACAGATTCCTACTGCTGAAAGTGTCAAATATTTAGGGATCCACCTGGATAGAAGGCTTACCTGGAAAAAGCACATATGGACAAAACGTAAACAGTTAGGTGAAATACTTCGCAAAACGTACTGGCTCATAGGACGTAAATCTCAATTACTGTTAGACAATAAACTACTGATATACAAGGCCATCCTCAAACCCGTTTGGTCCTACGGCATACAATTGTGGGGGACCGCAAGTAACTCCAATATAGACATTCTGAGAAGATTCTAAGCCAAAACATTAAGACTGATTGTTAATGCACCGTGGTACGTACCGAATGCGGTTATACGCCGCGACCTCAAAATTGCCACAATTAATGAAGAAATCCAAAGATACAGCATCCGCTATCACGATCGTATCACCGCTCACCCAAATACATTAGTAGAGTGCCTACTTGAAAGTGATGATGAGGAACCAAGGCTCAAGAGATACAAGCCGTCAGATTTACCCCATCGTTTTGAATTATTCCGCGTGTGTAGTGTTATAGCTATAAACAGACAAATCAGTTAAGTGATAAGAAAATTGTTAATAAACTATTTTCAACAAGTTATGTTCCATATTATTAATTAGGTAATACTGTCAAAACATTTACTTATTGTCCAATATGGACAGATTGTAAAGCAATTAATAAAAAAAAATGTGTAGATGACGTCAGAGAAAAGATACCTGAGACAAACTGTGCTTCCATAAAAAAGGTAACAACTTAATACCATAATGCATGAAACACATAATTTTACACAAAAATAAGGTGTCTGCTTTTTGGATATCTAGATTAAAGCTCTAAAATGATCGATTATAATTTATAAATTCGAGTCATATTCGAAATATTACATAGTTTTTGTTCTCATTTAAAATAAACAATACTGGAATTTAAAATCATATTGTCGGAAAGTCTTGGAGAGTATAATCAGATGTCACATAAATTAAATGAATCACAGAGCTTTTGTAATAGTAGTAGGACCGTTGCGTGTATTATTTGTATATTTCCTAATTAAGCTAGTAACGATTCTAAATATATTATATTATAATTAAATTTGGCAAAAATGCGTCATCTAAACTTACTGAGGCCCATTGCATTTTGATTTCGTTGCCAAACCTAGACATCTTAGCGCGATGATATTTGATTGTGACATCTGGCAACGTCGATAGCATGGCATCTGTAACACCCGTATTCATAGTCGTTCGCCAGCGACTCGCCGGCGAAACGCCGGAGTTTTGCCACGCCCCTTACGAGAATTAACATTGCATAGTCGCTCGCGCATGCAGCGCGTCGACAGCGCTCCGCCGAAAACCATAGTAACGCGCATCCTTGGTTTTACCGGCGAGCGACTATGCAAGGTTAATTCTCGTAAGGGGCGTGACAAAACTCCGGCGTTTCGCCGGCGAGTCGCTGGCCTATTTTATGTTATTAAATAGTTTGTGTACATGCAGCACTGATAATTATATGAATTTCCAAACTTTTATAAGGGCCTAACGCTGTTTTCTATAAAAATGTTACTCAACTGACAAGTAAAAACGATGAACAAGAAATGAAAAAAATATATTTAATGAGAAACGTCAAAATCAATCAACCATCTAAAATTTTGAATATGTTGTTTTTTCTTGGTTTCAGAAAAAATAGTATGGATTATTCAGAATAAAAGTTGTTTTGTTTGACTTGCAATTTTTGAGTTTGCGCGGCTACACGCTACACGCCTGGCACATACAAACATAATTGCTTGTCAGACAAAGTGCTACTTTTAATCCTAATAAATTAATATACTATTTTTTGTATACTGGTATGGTAGATATTATCTACTAGCTTAGCAACGAATCCAGTAGATAGGTTCTGATGGTCTAGGCCAGGGGTCTCCAAACTTTTTAGCCTAAGGGCCACATTGACTCCTCCACTAAGTCCCAAGGGCCAAGACCCAGGTAGCTCATTATACCGACACAATGCAGTTTTGAATTACGCCCAAATTTTCGAATTGGGAATAGCCGGCGAGTGAGTGACTCAGACAGCGAGTGCTGTTCGTCTTCAATAACAGCTACTCTTTTACTTGCTTAATTTTAAATTTCTATATTTTGATGTATTAACCAGTACAACGATCTTTATAACGTAGTTAGCTGGTTAATTAACTTTTCTTCTCCAATGTGGTGTTTTTTAATATTATTCCTACCTCATTTTAACCTCAATTTTAACATATGCTTCTACTACTAATGATCATTATGGCCTGAGGACTAAACCAATTCGGTTTCGAAACATGTCGCCAGCTTTAACTTTAAAATAAATGTTCGTGGAGAAGACTATTGAGTTTTGTTGCTTCAGGTTAAATTTCATTATGTAGTTATGTCAGTTATTGTGTTTCTTAAGTGGTCGGTAAAAAAACATCTGATTATCATTTTGTATGAATTACTTACATTGTAATTTTTACAATGTAATCAAAATAAACTATTTTGGGCCGGATTGATGGTACTCGCGGGCCGGTGTTGGCCCGCGGGCCGTAGTTTGGAGACCCCTGGTCTAGGCCGGTAGCACCTAACGACCGCCCTTGACGACGTCCGGTAACACTTAGCAACGCCTGTGATTCGCATTATACGTTTCACAGTACTGAAGTATATTGTTGCTGGCACTGCCAGTCGATGTCAAATTTGAGGTTAGAAGTAGTGATGGGCTTATTCGAATGAAAAATAATCGGTTATCCGGTTATTGCAATAACCTATGTAACTCGGTTTTCGTTCCAAGTATTCGAATGAAAAATAACCTCATCCTGATACGTACTACGTGCCGTATCTCAGCGACCTGCGAATGATCGAAATTCTGTAAATAATACGTCATTCATAACTCATAACCATAAGCAAGGCAGATTGTACTGACTATTCAACTCACCCCCTTCAAGTTAACTATTCACCAATCATAATTTAGTATTTATGTCATTTGCCACCAATCAGCGTAAAATTGTGCAACAATTCCGCTAGCGGAGTTTTAATGACAATTTTTTTCTCTTCCTGTGACATTTATTTAACTTCCTGTAAAATTAATCAAATATGATATTAGAAATGTCAAATTTGACAAACAATTTATTTTACGTCAACAGATTTTTATTTTCAAAGAGGACGTGATAAAATTGATTAATTACTAAGAAATATCAATTTTGTTCGTTGAATAGTCCTTCAAATGCCGCTTGCAGCCGACGAATTGCATGAATTTTTGTCAAAGTGTTTATTCGTGTTTATTGCTTCAAAATTGGTCTCGTGCTGTCGCACTCGACCAATTTATATCGAAGCAATAAACACTCATAC
This sequence comes from Agriotes lineatus, assembly GCA_940337035.1. Taxonomy (NCBI): domain Eukaryota; kingdom Metazoa; phylum Arthropoda; class Insecta; order Coleoptera; family Elateridae; genus Agriotes; species Agriotes lineatus. Next base: position 90,771,757 of record OW679203.1, read on the forward strand.
ACTTTGACAAAAATTTTCGGCAATTCGTCGACCGCTCGCGGTATTGTATATGAAAACACCATTTGGGCCTCTCGCTCTACAGTTTTCTGCCTTGCCTCCTTGCCGGCTGATGCTCGTGGTCGATCCGTCGTCATATGATATGAACATAAATTAATTTTTTGCCGCCTTTAACCCGGCCGATTGATAAACATAAACGTTCTGCCACTGTTTTTTATTGCGATTAGCAAGCAGTCCCGCATATTTCTTTCTTTCTACACTTCTTAATAAATACCTCTTAATTTCCAGTACATAACACATAATGTAGGTACATATTATGTTTTGGTTATAGATCGGAAGAATGTAAGAGTAATCGAGCTAATGCAGAATAGCGAGTCGTACAAATACAAATTCAACAATATATTATTAATTATTATTATATTATTATAAATCGCCAGCAATCGAAAACAATAAAGGTCTATCCAGATATATTTCATTCATATCCACAATTACTTATTGCACAAACTCCTTAGAAATCAAATAAAAATCATTTATACAATTATTATAAATAACGATTAACTGAGTTCCTCTGCTATCTGCAAGTTACGATGCCGATGCAGATGACGCTGAACCGCGTAACCGGCAAATCAGCGAAATCGAAACGAATCGAGAGCCAAAATTTATTCGCATGATTATTCAAATAATCATTCGGTTATTAATATCATTCAAATGCAAATAATTCAGTTATGAAAATTGTCCGGTTATGCCTATTACTAGTTATCAGGTTAGGTTTTTCGCCAGTCTGACACAAACTGACGCAAAACCTAACCTCAAATTTGACATAGACAGCATTACCAACAATACACTTCAGTACTTCCAAACGTATAACAAGAATCACAGCATTTTTAAAGCAACCTAGTTTGGGATAATTCTTGAATAAAACGCAGTTTTAAAACCTATGCCCGTGGTGCCGAGGTTTACAAGTATAAGAGACCGAAAATGTGCACATAAATTGTTTTGTACTACCAGCCTACTTTCCAAAAAAATATTAACCTTTAAATGCCGTTAAATAAATTGCAATCAAGGATAGTAGAGCTGAGTAATAGAAATATACATAACAAGCCGTAGTTTCCAAATTAAAATGAGTAGCTGTCAGTGACTGTCGATGTTCGAGTAATTATGAATGCAATAAAGCAAGGCAACCTCCTACACGAATTACTCAGTTCTACCAACCTTGATAGCGATGAGCCAATGAGAACATTTACTTAGTTGCTAAGGACGCTGTTTATGTAAATGTATAGTACTTTTTTGGCCTAGAACAAAAAGTTACTTTTTTGCCCTAGGCCTGTAAGTAAAACTTACATAACTGGTAGTACTTTTTTTTTCATAGCCAGACATTGCAATTCAAAAGTTTTATTTTTTCAACAGCAGCTTGGAAACCAAAGAGAATTCGATGTTTCCGTCTTTTTTGTTATTTTGGTCTTAAAAAATTGACAGCATGATGTGCAAATCATTTTTTTAGTTCTAATACATAGATTCCCATTCAATCCTATCGAAAATGGGACACCCTTAGGGTTGCCAACTTCCTGAGCTGCCACGGAAAGCCATTGGGCAAAATACTGAGAGGTTCGTGTAATTATAATAATTATAAACAAATCTATCTCACAAATTGTCAAATTGTGCATAAAGAAGTAACCATAAGAAGAAAATAAAACTTGTTATTCTGTTATTTTATTCATAAAATGTAATTAGCATTCTTCTTTCTTCTCTACATTTGTTTCTCTAATTGATGTCTACTGTTGTATTTTTTTGCCGCACTCAAAGTTATTTACCTTCTTTTATACCCTCCAAAAATTCCGAACATGTTGATTTAATGTTAAAATAAATCAACAATTCATTTTTTATAAAATGCGTTCTGAATATGCAGATATTCCACGAAAACTCAAAATATATAAAAGAACTGTTCAATGAAAAAATGTTCAATAATTTAAATTCGTACATTTTTAATAAGTAGAATTTTTAAATAACTTAAAAGACTGTCGCAAAGGAAGACGGTTTAGTAACCACTACTACACCTTATACGCTAGTCATTTTTTCTGTGGCGATAGTCAATTGTTTAGTAGTGCATGCCTACGGAAGACGCGAACAGCAATTAAAACAAGTTTTTATTTGTTTAACCAATTAAATTGCTTGTTTTGGTGTATCTATGTAAGTAAAGTCTTCTAAATATATTGTATAGAGGTATTAAATGTTATTTGAATTTTTAAATTGCACTTAGCAGCAGCAAAACTATGCACTTCATGTAAAAGTATTCGTACAAATACCTAACCTCACTTTTGTTCGATCGCGCTTGTCACACTGTGACCGTAGCTGTCAAGAATATTTAAGCCAAATAGGTACGAGTAAGTTTGATTTTCTACTAAAACGTATCCCACAACCAAATTTTAAAAAGAATTAATTGTTTGTAATTGGTCAAAATAGATATTATGAGAAATTAATGTTAAGAACTCTCGGAATTCACTACCAAATTAAATTGCTACCGTGATTTGTTTTCGCCATTGTTTATAACGGCCAACTGCACCCCGACTTGATAATAGCAACATTTCAAAGTGCAAGAAAAGTTTAACATAGAGAAATTAATTACTTTTTTCTCTGCAAGTGATCCTTACACTGTCTGATTTGAGGCATGTAGGAAACATTTACAAAAATTGTTACGGTTTCCATAACAATGTACTTACTTCTCTAGAGAAGTGAATTACTTACATCCCGCAATTACTAAAACTGAAGAGATACCATGTTTGCCATTTGGTTAACATGAAGAAAACCGTTATCGCTCGTACTATTATCCATTTTTAATCAGAATACAAGCACAAAGCTCACAAAACAGCACTCGCAATCGTATTCACGCATTATTCACAGTGCGTCTATAACTGTCAAACATAACATCACAGCACTGTAACAACGCCCCAAGCTCCCGAAATGGGCTACTATAATTTAGAAAATGTAATAATTTTATGCTATTACAATTTATTTTACATAAATAATATTAATAGTGAAAAAATTATGTACTTTACACAGGATGTAGGCAGATTTACGCTACCTCGCACCTTGCTATCCTCGTTCGCTTCGCTCACTCAGCCATCAAACGGTCCTCGGTAGTGTATATCTTACCTACCTACATGCCTTGTAAAGTAATATACTATTTCTGGGGTCGTTTGCCCTTCTGGGATTGCTTTTCTTCTTTTTCGACGTAAAAAAAGGTTCTGCATGCTTTTTGTACGTCAAAATGCCAATAACTTTGTAACGACTGATTTTGTGAAATACATTTATTAAAAATTGTTGACATAACGTCAGGAACGCATACTTAAGCTATATACAGGATGTTCAATCTATTTTGACAAACACATCTAGGGGTTTATTATTAAATATAGAAATACACTTCAGAAACAAAAGTTGTAAGGATCTATCCAAACCACCAGAATATTTTACCAGAGTAAATAACTAAAGATTACAAAATATTAAAATAACACCAACGTAGGTTGTTTTCAAGGATAATACCACAAAAGGTGACAATTTTTTGAGAATTTTCTCCGTTCACATGCAAATTATTACGTTTCAATTTCTCGAAACCAAAACTGCGTTAAAAATTCCGCGGGACCTTAGGTCGAGTGGAATTTGAGCAGTTTTTGTTGAGAGAAATTTCCAATAATTTGCATGTTGACGAAAAAATTCTCATATACAATACCGCGAGCGGTCGACGAATTGCCGAAATTTTTTGTCAAAGTGTATGAGTGTTTATTGCTTCGATATGAATTGAAGCAACAAACACGGATAAACACTTGGACAAAAATTTATGCAATTCGTCGGCTGCAAGCGGCATTTGAAGGACTATTCAACGAACAAAATTTACATTTCTTAGTAATTAATCAATTCTATCACGTTCTCTTTGAAAATAAAAATCTGTTGACGTGAAATAAATTGTTTGTCAAATTTGACATAGCTAATATCATATTTGATGAATTTTACAGGAAGTTAAATAAATGTCACAGGAAGAGAAAAAAATTGTCATATACAATACCGCGAGCGGTCGACGAATTGCCGAAAATGTTTGTCAAATTGTATGAGTGTTTATTGCTTCGATATGAATTGAAGCAATAAACACGGATAAACACTTAGACAAAAATTTATGCAATTCGTCGGCTGCAAGCGGCATTTGAAGGACTATTCAACGAACAAAATTTACATTTCTTAGTAATTACCTAATCAATTTTATCACGTCCTCTTTGAAAATAAAAATCTGTTGACGTAAAATAAATTGTTTGTCAAATTTGACATTTCTAATATCATATTTGATTAATTTTACAGGAAGTTAAATAAATGTCACAGGAAGAAAAAAAATTGTGATTAAAACTCCGCTAGCGGAATTGTTGCACAATTTTACGCTGATTGGTGGCAAATTACATAAATACTAAATTATGATTGGTGAATAGTTAACTTGAAGGGGGTGGGTTGAATAGTCTTAAAAAATTTTGCCTTGAGTGGTATTTGAAAAGATTATTCAACAATATGGGTAGATGACTCTTACGGTGTTCGACAGCACACATTTTTAACGTTTTCCACTATTAATTCAATATGGGAGCTTCCAACACGATTATTATGAGTTTTTAGAACGACGGTGATTTGCGAACTTCACTTTGACGATTTGGTGAAATGTCAGTCAAAGGCTACTCACTAAATTCAAATCATTAAAACCAATCGGGCTCGCGTGAAAACACTGCGACATTAGGTGTTTTCATAGGCAGTCAATTTTGATTGGCCGTTTCTGACAAATTGAACAATTTTCATTGGTTCGTTCATTATAGTGTTGAATAATCAGTAATAATACCACGAGACGACTGTGAATTATCAAAAATACTTTTGTTTTCTCAAGAAACGGGTTGCTTAGAAACATCACGAGCCGGAGGCGTGTTTCTAGAAAGCAACCCGTTGAATGTAAGCAAAAGTATTTGATAATTCTTAAAGTCGTCGAGTGAGTATTCGATTAGATTATACCATGAATATTAAAAGGGATTTGCACTAAAAATGTATTTAATGCGTAACCTAAGAAATTTGTTGAAAATGGCATGACATTGACAGTTGCCAGCTCAAAATTGAAAATACCAAAACGATAACACTACCGTGTTTTCATCTAATATTACGTGGCCTAAATAGGAATTTTGTGCATTATGAAAGCTATAATCAGTAATAATACCACGAGACGACTGTGAATTATCAAAAATACTTTTGCTTTCTCACGAGTGAGTATTCAATTAGATTATACCATGAATATCAATAAGGGAATTACACTAAAAATGTATTTAATGTGTATCCTAAAAAACGTATTGGAAATGGCATGACATTGACAGCTGACAGCTCAAATTGAAAACACCAAAACGATAACACCACGGTGTTTTCACTTATTAATACGTGGCCTGAATAGGGATTTTGTGCATTATGAATGGTATAATCAGAAGTAATACTATAAGTACTTCGATATTATCGGGTTATATGTTGATAACTTGTTGCACAATAATAAAAGAGTGTCAGTTTGACAGGCTAAACTGACACGATTTGTTATTGTGCAGGAAGTTTGAGACGTATAACCTGTTCGAAGTACGCATTGTATTCAATTTGATTATTTTTTGAGTAATTTTTAATATTATGAACAAATATAGTATATTAAAGTATGAGTGGATAACAAGGTCTTTAAAACACGCCCGAGTTTTCGAGCACGACGGCGTAGCCGGAGTGCTCGAAATAGAGCAAGTGTTTTAAAGACCAGTTATGCACGAATACTTTACGCTATTTTTTATTATACCTCCAATACTGGAAATAAATTACGCACTAAAAACTTGGAAATAATTTTTGTCGTGATAAATCGAGAGGGCATAATAATATTGCTACTATAGTTACAAGAATTATTTACGTTTTTGTCGCGTCCATGTCCGCTGTTGCATTCAATCGTTTCCTTGACTACCTTTAAAGCTCGGCGAGCTTTAATCGCCTGTATTCGCACGCTCAGGCGTGTTTTAAACGGCGATTCTGATGCAGGTATAATAAAATAGTATATTAAAGTATGAGTGGATAACAAGGTCTTTAAAACACGCGCGGGTTTTCGAGCACGACGGCGTAGCCGGAGTGCTCGAAACAGAGCAAGTGTTTTAAAGACCAGTTATCCACGAATACTTTACGCTATTTTTTATTATACCTCCAATACCGGAAATAAATTACGCACTAAAAACTTAGAAATAATTTTTGTCGTGATAAATCGAGAGAGCATAATAATATTGCTACTATAGTTACGAGAATTATTTACGTTTTTGTCGCATCCATGTCCGTTGTTGCATTCAGTCGTTTCCTTGACAACATTTAAAGCTCGGCGAGCTTTAATCGCCTGTATTCGCACGCTCAGGCGTGCTTTAAACGGCGATTCTGATGCAGGTATAATAAAAAATATTTTATTGGCAGCTCGATTGGTTTGTATTAACCTAGCTGAAAGTCATCTCCATGAAAACAACATCAAGTTGACAAAAGTTATGTATTGCGTTGCCTAGTGAAGTTACTATAGTATAATCGATTTTGTATAATCGAAATTATACAAGATAACTTAACTAAATCCAGTTTTCTGATTGGTTAAAATCTCTACGAAAAAAATAATCAATGGAATACCCTAAATATTTTTAAAATCATTAAAAATCTCGTTTTCCCGATTCCAAGTATACATACACGGTGTATCTAAAATGGCTGAAAAACTTCAGGTGGTGATATTCTTCGTAAAATTCTGAGTAGGAAATCTTATAACTAAAATTTTGGATTGTTCTTCATGAACCTTCACGAGTGATAGATTAAAAACTTTTTTTTTCAGTACGTTTTCTGTTTTAAATACGTCAAAGTATCATAATCTTGAGCGGGTTTAATAATTGGTTTGAAACTTTATCGTATCAATTAAAAATATCTGCTTTACAATTAACAACAACCTTAATGCCAGTTTTTAATCATTTTTATCTGTAAAAGAAACAGCTTTGTACACTTTTCATGACGAATTACAAATGTGAATTAACCACAAATCCGTAAAATATCTTTGACTATTCAATTCACCTGTCATCTGTCAAAAAGTGACCAATGAAAATCCAGAATTCTGACGTTTCTTGACCAATCAAAAAAATATAAGTGGATATATCTTCCTAGAAGGTATTCAAGTGACTATTTTTAACAAATGCGATTTTTATTAGAAAAAGTCAATATTAGTGTTCTGTTACTATAGAAATTGCGTAGTTTGTTGCTAGATTTACTGAAAACTAATTTAAAAAAGTAGTTTGGTTCATTAAATAGTCCCTCGAATACCATTCGTAGTCAAAGTTAAGTAGATTATTTTTGCGGTGGTATCACCACTCATGTCCATTGCGCTTGAGATTAGGACTCGTGCTATCGCACTCGTCCTAATCGTACCAAAGCGCAATGGACATTCGTGACACCACCGCAAAAATAGTCGACATAACTTTGACTACTCATGGTATTATAAGTGATTATTTCCTTCATATCCATAATAATGCGTAATCACTATGGTTTCTGTCAGTTTAACAATGACAAAAATTGAAACGTCAAAATTTAATCGCGGTAAAATTTGTGTCAAAATTTAATCGCTTGTGCATAATTTTAACATGATTCTTAAAGGTGCTTCATCAACTGAATTTTATCTATTTATTCAGGAAATAATCACTCCGAACATCCCGCGTGCATGTAAACTAGCCTGAATAAATTTTGACGATTTTCTGTCAGAATATTTTGCTCTGAAGAAATATATCTCGTAAATTTTCCGCCCCAAAATCCCTCGTGCTACGCACTCGGGATTCTTGTTGAGCGGCAAATTTACTTGACAAATTTCTTAGCAAAACATTCTGACAGAAAAAGTCAAAATTTAATCGGCTATTTTACTGCACTTGGGATATTACTGTTGATTAAGTATCGCAAGTTTTAAACCAATGTTGCAAACGACTGCATACTTTATCTACATTTTTTCTTGGCGAATCGCATGAGAACGTTGACTCTTCAGGATTTTCGGTTTCATCGTTTAATTTGAATTTATAAAACTTTGACTGCTTTGAAGTTAAACAATTAATATGTTAGGTTATATATAGAATGTGGACAAACACTATTGCCAGTAATTTAGATTATGATTGAAGAATGTACTCAGGAGATAAACAGTATATATCCAACTCTAAATACAAAAATCTGGTGTGATACACTCACACAACTTCCTTTTACAGTGATCTTATAATTAGTCAAAAATTTCATTTTAAGTTTTTAAGCATTTGTCAAAAATTTTCAAAAATTACAAATTCTACAAAAACGGTACAAAATAGAGCGTTAGTTGAAGAGACAAATTTTCTCTAGAATTTGAAGGTGAATTCAAAAGTGTAATAATATACCGGGTGTTTTATTTAAAATAGGAGTTAATAAAAAAATAGAAAAAAAAACAAAAGAAACCCACTTTAGAAGTATTCAACTGGAAAATCACCTATTTCACATCAATACACATTAAAAATGTAGTAAAAATGTAAAGTTTAAAAAAAATCGTTAGAGCCGTTTTTGAAAAAATCAAAAAAACTGAAAAATCACAAGAGTAAACACCTACTTCCGGTTATGCGATTTTCTTCAAAAGCTTGCTGTCTCAGCTACATAGTACACAAAACTTATATATGAAGTTTCAACGCCATACCTCTTTTCGTTTTTGAGATATTCTGTTCACAGACAGACACACAGACAGACAGACCAATGAAAAAAAAATATGTTTTTTAGAATCAGGGGACTCTAAAACGTGAAGATCTGTTGAAAACTCAATTTCGATATTTTGGGGTGAATCCAATACTTCCTTTATAGTAAAAGGAAGTAAAAAAAATCTGGTGTGATACACTCACACAACTTCCTTTTACAGTGTTCTTATAATTAGTCAAAAATTTCATTTTTAATTTTTAGCCATTTGTCAAAAATTTCCAAAAATTACAAATACTACAAAAACGATACAAAATAGAGCGTTAGTTGAAGAGACAAATTTTCTCTAGAATTTTAAGGTGAATTCAAAAATGTAATAATATACCGGGTGTTTTATTTAAAATGGGAGTTAATAAAAAAAAATAGCAAAAAAAACAAAAGAAACCCACTTTAGAAGTATTCAACTGGAAAATCACCTATTTCACATCAATACAAATTAAAAATGTAGTAAAAATGTCAAGTTTAAAAAAATCGTTAGAGCCGTTTTTGAAAAAATCGAAAAAAACTGAAAAATCACAAGAGTAAACACCTACTTCCGGTTATGCGATTTTCTTCAAAAGCTTGCTGTCTCATCTACATAGTACACAAAACTTATATATGAAGTTTCAATGCCATACCTCTTTTCGTTTTTGAGATATTCTGTTCACAGACACACACACAGACAGACACACAGACAGACAGACCAATGAAAAAAAATATGTTTTTTGGGATCAGGGGACTCTAAAACGTGAAGATCTGTTGAAAACTCAATTTCGAATTTTTGGGGTGAATCCAATACTTCCTTTATAGTAAAAGGAAGTAATAAGTGTGGTCATCACACCACTTTCTTTTACTGCTTGTAAAAATTTCAATTTGCGATTTTTCAAAAACTATAATAACAAAATACTTTTTGACAAAAGTCATAGATAATTACGTAATGTCTAACAGTTTTGAACATTTTTATTCCAATTCGTTTTGGAGAAAGTTTTTGTAAAACTTTCTTTTTCTACGGTCACCTTTAAAACTGACTATTAAGCGCTCACTGTCAATGCGAAAAGTTAGCGATTCACAAATTTTTTCCCTAGTAACCATTTTAGCATCGCAACCACGTAAACAATGTCTTAATGAAATAATCGCGTCACTTCATTTTACTTTACGCATCGCCATGGCTAACCTGATTATTATTGTAATTCGTCATTTTTCTGGAACTGGCTAAAATTATTGACAATTGCATCACGATACGTCCATCATCACGCAACAGATTTATTGAGTTTGTGAGTTTTTGTGAAGTTGAAGATGGAATCTGAAGGTAATTACACCCCGCCTGAAGTATTTGAAGCGACCCAGACAGCAACCAACGAGTGTTGTTGCCGGCCAAATCGCGCGCCCTTTATGAACGGCGGTACAACGACTTCATCAAATGTTGTGTATCGAAATTTCAATTATTTAACAATTTTGTTATTTATTTAGGACCGTAGAAAAAATTTTGTATGTATTTCGAGTGTAAAGAGCCATTTTGGTATTCGGTTGCTTTTTCGCGCCTCGCTACCGCTCGGCACGAAACGCGCAGCCTCATACCAAAATGGCTCTCTTTACACACTAAATACATAAATATCTATTTTGCGATATTTCCAAAAACTGTATTTCTTAAAACTTTTTGAACAAAAGTTGTATATAATTGCACAATATATCATCTTGTTCTATGAAATTTAATTTTTATAAAACAATTATAAAATTTTCCGGGAAAACAAAAAAACATAAGAGTAAAGTACCACCTCCATTACCGATTTTAACCAAAAATGACTAGTATCTCCAAACTTATATTAAAAACAAAGATATAAATTTTGAGGCTGATCTATTAAACCATCTGGGCTCACAAATTGACAGGATCACAAACGAATAGACAGACATCACTTCGAAATCAACTTTTTTCTACGGTCACCTCTAAAACTGACTATTAAGAGCTCACTGTCAATGCGAAAAGTTAGCGATTCACACATTTTTTCCCTAGTAACCATTTTAACATCGCAACCACGTAAACAATGTCTTAATAGTATATTTTCTACTCCCGCATGTATATATTCTGTTTTCTTCACAATCTACAGAATGGATATGTAGGCAATTGTAGTTAACTGAACGTATATGATTTCATATCCACACAAGGGTGGATATGAAATACACCAATCACAAACCACGTTAGTCGTGATTACCTAGGCAACTTTCATTAATTGTTTGTTTTGCAATGGGCACGCCCTGCTGTACCCTGTTTGTGGCAAAAGTGATTTGTTGTAAGATATCTTATTAATTAGCTTTGAATAAATTTTCTTTTAATTTTCCATTCTTTTCCATTGATAGGTCGTAGAAAAAATACACTGTACAACTCGAGTGGAATGTCCATATCGCCCTCGGATAATTGAGCACTCCGCCTACGGCGTCGTGCTCAAACTTTATTCTCGTGCGATATGGAGATCATATCCACTCTCGTTGTACAAACTACTATTGTATGTTAAGGGCTGAAAGTGCATTCTTGCCGCTTGCGCATGAATATTGCTGGTTGAGACGAAGTCGAAACCAGCAATCATGCAAAAGCGGCAAGCGCACTTTTAGCTCGAAATATACATACTATTTTTTCGACGACTGAGCATATTATTAAAGGAAAATATCAAATTTCGTTTTATCGCAAAAATTAATTGACAATCAAGTTAACATTACTCGCGCAGTCTATATGACATGTGACGCGATTATTTCCACAAATGACGGGCGTTGGCAAGGAAACATTCGGGCGTGGCTACCTATTTTGTTCAAGCGGAAACCCAAACCGGTTGCTTTTTCGCGCCTCGCTACCGCTCGGCACGAAACTCGCATCCTCATACCAAAATGGCTCTCTTTACACACTAAATGCATAAATATCTATTTTGCACGATAGAACGATTTTACTTAGTTACCGCGTTTGTTGCCAAATCAGTTATATTTACCGTTCTAGAACGGTAAGTAAAAATTCGAAGTTAGCCTGTTAACCTCAAATTTGATATAGACTTACAGTGCCACCAACATATTCTGTGGTATAATGTCACATTTTACTGACGTTTGAAAAATACATTTCTATAGTGCAAAAAAACGTCATAAGCATCACTAACGTTAAGGAATTACCGATCTCAGACAATAATTGGAGCCGTCGGCGTCGCTTCGCTTCTCTTCCAAACAATTGTCTTCGATCGGTAAAATGTTCTTACCGTTCTTAATACTTAATATACTATTTCTGAACGAGAAGACACGAAAACGAATATTTCTGCAAAATATCCAGTTTGCAAAAAATTATGATTACATTATTTGAAGTAAAAGAAAGTATACCTTTCAGGGTTTGTATCTTTATGACCATTCAATACGTGACTAAAAAGCATTTTAGCTTAATTGTAACTATTATAGTTATTTATGTATCAAGTACATAATGTAGGCTATTATTGCACTAGTCTATTTTATGGCAGAGCGAGCGTAGCGTAGCATTAAAGAGGACAAGTCAAATAATGTCTGATTATGTACTAGCTGCATGCAAAGCTTTACATTCGACTGCATTACACATATTAGAAACATTAGAAAATTCAAGTTGCTATTGGAACATTTGATAGTTTCGAAGTGTGCTTTTTCTAGGTTAATTGCGTCAATATCAAGAATCACTACCTCTTACCGTAAGGTATTAAAGGTGAATTCCTTTTTATTATTTGCAAAGTTTTCAGTTAAAATAATCTCCTTTCCTGATTTGAATAAAATTACATTTATTTTAATAATATTGACAGGCGGCCGTTTTACTTTACTTTATGAACTAAAGCAGTACTTTATGGACGTTAAAAAATACTATAATAAAGTATTTGTGGAACAGTCGACCATAGGGCTTAGTTATGTTAAAACACTCAAAAAAAATTTTGCCCCCCCCCCATAATTACAGTAGTTCCTGCGCCGCTGTGTATGCTTATACAGTGACCGCCAAAAAGTCAGTATAATATGGGAATTGTTTAGTTAGTTAAAAATAACACACTCCAAAAAATCTTGAAATCTTACTTAATTTTCGAAAAATAGCACATTTTGGATTTCGACAATTTTGAAAAACTCCAAGTAAAAATCACTCGGTATATATGATAGAGGCTAAATAGGTTTTTAGACAAACACACATTATTGAGGTAAAAAGTTTTTTTGAAAAATCAAAAATAAAAGTTTTTCTCGTATGATACCGACTTTTTGGCGGTCACTGTATATTTCGTTCACGTTGTTTTGGCATAATATGAGGCCCTGGAAATTTGGCATTTAAGTTGGCAGTAAAGCTGTCTGTTTAATTAGGTGGTGTTTTTCTAAGTTTGAGGTTATAGGAGGGGGTATTGATAACTACTTAGCCTACCATATAAAACGCCACAATATTTTTAAAAAATTTTACTTATTCAACATAATCTCCCTTAAGACTTATACATTTAGCAGAACGTTCATAAGGTTGTATACAAAAACCTCACGAACTTATTTGGTTATCTGATATATGTTAAATAGCGGTGGTGATAAGGCACATCCTTGCCGAACTCCCTTCCTTATTTTGGCTACTAGTTGGTACTCGCCTACTCGCCGATTTGTATTACTGCTGTTTGATTTTTATATGTGATATGAATTATTCGTCTATCTTTGTAATTAATACCAATTTATCTTGGTATATCGAACATTTTCGACCATTGTATATTATTGAAAGCCTTTTTTTATATCTATAAAGGCTACATATAAGTTTTTATTTTTTCTTATCATTTTTTCTCCGATTACTCTAAGTGCAAGAATAGCCTCTCTTGTTCCAGTGCTTTTCCCGAACCCGAATTGATCTTCTGTTAGGTTTTCCTCAATTTGGTTATCTATTCTTCTATGTATCATTATGCAGATACTAGGATGTCAATCGCATATTAGTCTATTTCTGTCTAACGCATACAAAGCCCATAAACTCTATTCTAGCTCATAGGACTGCCCCTATGTCCACATTATCTGTGTATAGGGAACACTTAAAACTCTTGATCGCAAAATAGCTATTTATGCAACAAGTGCTAAAAGTTGACGTTTATGCACGAGACATGAAAATTATGAAAAGAAACCGAAGGCTGAATTTCATAACATGTCTCGTGCATAAACGACTTTTAGAACGCGTTGCATACAATATTTTATCTACGACCTTAATTTTACTGTTATTAATCCATAAATATCGATTTAACAAAGTTTTGCATCTACGACACTTATAATTTATGTCATAATAAACAGTAGACCATGCCGCGCGGGCGATAATTGCGGAGCCAGTACTGTCAAGGTCAGTTACGAAAGGTAATACCACACATCTGACTGTATTCATTACATAACGCTTTAATTATTTCAAAAACACTTTACCTGTAACGCAAGAAGTAACTAGAATAACTTTACAACTTCACTTCCAGTTCGAAATTGTAGTTTTATAATATCACTTCACTTTATACCTACCACAGATGCGCTTAAAGTAAACAGCTGATTTCTTTAACCACGCTAAACTATAAAACGTCACTTTTAGTGAAACAAGCTAGCGCTAAAAGGCCTACTTTTAGTAGTGGCCTTCGGCTTCGTTTCATAATTTTCATGCCTCTTGCATAAACGTCGACTTTTAGCACTTGTCGCATAAATAGCTATTTTGTCAAAATATAGCAAAAAACTAACAATGCTAAAAGTTGTATTTTTGTTGTGGTCGTAAAAAAATCACTATTCAAATATGGAAAAATCAATAAAATATCATTCTGCCGAGAAGACGCAATTTTAGAATGAGATGCTCGCATATGATTTTAATCAAATAACGTTATCCTTATCATTTAACATCTATTAAACTCTTGATAGTACCTACATCAGTTTAAACGAGCAGTATAATTCGAGCTTATCGCGTTTATTAATGAATTTCATTATCTAAAAAGAACAGAGGCACTATTCAAAGTTACTTTATTTACGATTTTCAGGGTGAATTATTCGCAATCACGTGATTAAATTTATATCCGCAATTGGTTCATTTTTACTGCAGGCAAACACAGAGCAATAGCAATATTTTCGTTTCTAAAGTTGTCGTGACTGAAACAGTTGGTAGCCTCCGAAAAGCTTAAACGGCTGACAGACAGTCGGGAGATGGAAAACGGCAAATGGTGGTCTGTTTATAAGACATCATTAACCGACTTCCGTATAGTGTTATAAAACTGCAAAGATAACTGTGGTTGCAATAGTAAGTTTCTTCTAGACTGAATAAGTGAACAATAATCGGAAGTGACCGTGAAAATAAAAAATGGTATGTTTGGTCAAGGTCGCTTCCTGTTGTCATTAAAAAGTGTCACACGGAGATAAGAACTTCGACTTCGCAAAAATGAACGAAGTTGCTTCTCCTTCGACACCTCCCAGGCCGAACTCTGCCAGTCCTCCCCCGAAATGCGCAATTTGTTTGGGGACTTGCACGAACAAGTGTTTCTCGGACTCTTGTATGCACCAATTCTGTTTCACCTGTCTTCTGGAATGGTCAAAGGTATGCAGAGTTACCTATGTAAAAAATGTATGCAATTTACATTTTGTTTTGATCCAGGTAAAGGCAGAATGCCCCCTGTGCAAGCAGCCATTTAAGTCTATAATTCACAACATCAAATCGAACGATGAATATGACGAGCATTTTATTACGCCCGAAATTCCTGAAGGTAGAGGACTTCTGGACAACGATGAATTTTTGTATTTGCCACCTGCGCCTTCTCGGCACTTCCAGTTTAGGTACGTAAAATACGTTGCAATGTATAATACTAAAGTTTGTGAAGTTGTCACATGGATTTAATTTTATTACATGCTGCTATTATTATTGCTAAGTATTGTGCAATGCACAATTTAATTTTTGTAAATCTTCCCATAATAAAAATTCTTGAATGTGATATAATTAATTTATACTACACAAAAAAACATTGATTGTAATCTAATAGCCAATGAAAAACTTTGAAATCACAGCAAAATAAAACGTTTAATAATTGAGAAAATGAATGTAATGGAAACTTCTGTTGAATTTTTGCTTTTCGTATGTACTAGCAGAATATATAATAACACCCATTTTATCAGTTGTTATCGATTTGCTGTTATTTGTATCCATGGCTGAAATAAACAACAGTTAATTGTTTAAACGCTACCATCATGAAATACGATGCTTATGTAGAATATATTAAAATTACTTTAATTCTTACTTTCTCCAACTGTTCCATTCTCTCTCTAATCTGTCGTCTCATGTAGTGTAGGTACATAATATCTTTATTTTTTGTTAATTTCTTTTCTTAGCCCTCCGTCGAGCGTAATAGTGGATCTCGCGAGATCAGGCACAATGCATCTCTTAGATACCTAGACGGGAAATATTTTTTACCTCTAAAATAAAGAAAAATGTGTTAAACGAAAAGTTATTATATTGTTTTATTCAAAATAAAATCATATTGATCGACAAATAGAAAAGGTTAACAAATTAAATTCTACCATATAATTGAAATTATAGTGAACTCTAGACGATAAAATTTGTTGTAATAGAAATAAGCAATGATTAAGTGGTAACATAACAAAAGAATTTCAGTCAGATGCTTCTTTATCACCTTCATATCCCTCCAACTTGGCTTTAAAACTATTTTTACAAATTATTGTAGTATATTCCAAACTCAAATATACTTTACAATCTTTATAAAAATATTTAGAATATCGTGATTTCTTGTTGTTTGCACAAGGTCTACAACGTTTTCTTTTGTTTGTGCCAGAAGTAGATAAGAGTTTCTTCCGTTTCGTGTTCATCAGATGGTGTAAATGTTTGAAGTTTTTGCTGAAGTGTTATGGGGATACCTTTCGTTTTTATTGCTCTGCGGCTAAGTTGGTAGCTACCAATTCTTTCGCCAAATCTTTCAAAAAGTTTTCAGTTTGACAATGTCCATAAATTTTACATCTCCTTCATGAATATATTGTGGCCGAATGATTTCAATATATTCATTTGTATGTTGCATAATTCTATCCAATATGTTATCGTTTACAAAACATTTCCAGCATTCTTTTATTTTTTATTTCATCTTGGTACTCCGCCAACAGCCGTTAGGCCAATTATAGGCGTCGCTGTACATTTTATGGGGACTTCCAACCCCACTAACAACTGCCATGATGTTATTATGACATCCGGGATCAACTATTTCTGTGATAGCCGTATCACGAGGCGCCGAGAGAAGCAGCCATGGAACTCCCAACCAAGTTCTGACCAGAAAGAACGTTGCTTAACTCTGCTGATCGTGGACGCTTGTTCAAGCTGCACCACCCGGTACCTATTCTGAAATAGTTCTGGCCTCCTTTGCAGTTCGTATAACACCCGGCTGACCAACCAGAACATTTTGAGGTCTACGTCTCACACGTTGTGAAAATTGAGTCTTTTTCCATTTTGTACAATTGTCTTCCAGTAAAATAATTACCATCTTCTTCTTCATCTGATAAACCGTCTGAAGATGAAGCTTCTTGAACAGTGTCGGAATCTTGATCCCGTTGCTCTACATTATCTTCAGCATCAGTATCTGCTTCGTTTTCAAATTCAATGTTATCATTGTCGTCGGATTTCATCATCATTTGTAGCAAAGAACTAGCATCATCGGAGTTGTCTGGGTTTGAGTTCTCTCCATTCTTGAGCAAAGTTCCTAATAAGAAACAACAAATACCGTGAGAGTGCGTAATGAATCTGTGAGATTCATAACAAAATAAAGAGGCCAATTGCTACTTTGGTTACCATTTGCCAATTTGGTTGGTGCATAGTAATTTTTTACTGTAGAATTTCTTCTTTCTTCTTCTTTCGGCTTCTAAATCCCGAAGGATTATAGCCCCTTCTGACGAAGGATACACGATCCTGGTTCGAGGTGGATCACTCCTCTATTTTCACGTTTTCACAGCTTGTTACTGGACTTGGCGTTCTCAGTGATTTTATTCCATACTTTCCTATCTTTACATGCACCCCTCCAGTTTCTGATCCCCATTGCCACTATATCTGCCATTACCATGTCCCACCATCTAATTCGAGGTCTGCCTCTTCTTCTGTTTCCTAAGGGTTTCCACTCTGTAATTTGTTTTATGGGGTCATCAGGGCTGCTCCTCATGATGTGACCTAGCCACTTTAATCGCTGCGCTTTTATGAACCGTACTATGTCTTCCCCTTTAATTTCTTTATCTATTTCGTGGTTCATCATTTGTCTTGATTCATTATCTTGTATTTTAACTGGGCCTAGTATTATTCTAAGGATTTTCCTTTCGAAACATCTCAATTCTTCTTCTTTCTTTGTTAGTGCAATTGTTTCAGCTGCATAGGTTACAATTGGTCTTATCAGTGTTTTGTAAATTTTAATTTTAGTGGCCTTACTGAAGTTTTTACTTTTAAGAAGTGGTTTATTGATGAAATAAGCTTTGTTTCCCTTTTGAATGCGATCTTTCACTTTTTTCCTTCTCCACGTATGCTGATGTGCCTAGATAGTTAAATGTGTCTGTGGCTTCAAAACTGTAACTTCCTACTTGTAGTGCATTTCCTATGTTTTCTTTATTTCTTTTGAGCTGCATGTACTTGGTTTTGTTTTCGTTGATGTTTAGACCAAACTTTTTTGCCTCCTTATCTATGCTGTCGATTTTTTCTCTTAGTTCATTTCTGGACCGGGCAATTATTGTTAAATCGTCTGCATATGCTATTGCTTGTGCTCCTCGACTAATTATTGTACCTTGTAAGTCTGCTCTTCTGACTATACCTTCAAGCACTAGGTTAAATAAGGTGGCTGATACTATATCTCCTTGCTTTACCCCCATATTTATCTAGAATTTAGTTCAGTAAAATACACACGTTTGTGGAAAACAATAACCTTCCTTTATTTTAATTTAAACGCATAAACAAATACACACATGTACACGTCTGTTAATATTACAAAAAATACAAATACTAATTTTAAGTAGCCTCGTTTCGTTACCGACTGATCTAGAAAACTAGGCTACTTGAGTTTATATAACAAATGTTTGAATGGAAGGAATGCCGGCTATTCTTTCGGATACAATAGTATTGTCCGGCTGATCCTTCGCTCTATTGTGACACGAAAAGTTGGGATGACTTCCGCTAATAAAAGGAGTCTGCCGCATTGCATGTGCTTCTTTCATATTCGAGAATTTATGACTGTATTGTGACCGGGGTCCACTTTCGCTGTCTGCTTGGTCATTGTTAGTTTTTGGGCCACAAGGATATTTACGCAACGCTTCTCTTTTGTAGTCGGGTGTCCTTACGTTTGTGACATCCGTCCTGCTGTTTGTGAAACTGCACTTTGACGTTTTAGATAAGTTAGTCTGCATTGTTTACATTGCGACACAAATCACACTTGGCATCTTAGATGACTCTAGCTGCACGTGCATAATATATACTTTCTAAACTGCACTTGCACTGACATTTACAGGCCATTCATCACTCACGTTTTACGTAGCACTGACGTTTACAGAGTAAGAACTGCACTTAGTGTCAAGTTTCAGTTTATGACCGTCCCTTGCACGACAGGCGTTTTTAGGCTGATTATCTTGGTACGCTACACTACATTTAAATAATAAAATTGGACGTGTATTTACCTTTAAGATATCCTAAGAAACAGTACTATATTTATGCTTCCACTGATAATATGAAGAAAAAATACGAACCGGGCGCGATGAATCTGTGTGATTAAACAAATCACTCTCAAATAAACAAACACATTAGAAACGCATGATTGCAACTGTCAAATGTACACAAAGTCAGGGTTAGGTGCACAGGCGCACTGCCCGGTAGTCCGCCCATTGCCTGAGATGCATTAAAATTCCAACGTCATAAATCTGTCAGATTATAAGCACCCGACGAAGGGTTAAACATTTAATAGTAACAAATGAAAAAATATTTATAATCTTTAAATCCTATACGTTACAGTTTGTTTATGAAGATTATCTGATGTGCCTATTTGTTATTGTGGTAACTTCTTTCTTATACTAACAATAAAGTAAAACTGTGAATGACTTTAACATTTTAAGTAGATAGTCTAGGAGTTATATTTCGTACAAGAAATGCAATTGATTTTTTTTTGCAAAATAAAGTTAACATTAGAGGCTTTCAATTGCAATTGATGATAGCTATCTAAGAGTTTGACATTGCTGGGAGTGTACATTGATATGGAATAACTATTGTCTTGCCTATTTTTATAGTCGTTGAAACGATTTTTATATTAATGGAACTTTTCCCGGTATTTTGGGTTTTTTTTTTTGCTTTTGAAGATGTTAATTTTTGCAATAAAATAAAGACTTTCTTTGAAAAAATCCAAATGTAAGACTGAATTTTTAAGCTAGCCAGGTTAATGTTTAAAACAAAAACGAAGTAAAAACAGCTTTTAGAAATGCCGCATGGTTTGCTTAATGCTTCTCGCTTCTTTAATTTTTTAAGAAAAACAAATACGTTTTGAAAGAACAATTTGAATCTAATAGTGGTTTATTTAGGACTACCTTCACTGTGGATCCAGGTGGTGAATTGGCTATACAGCAGATGCTGCTGTCTCATCCCCTCACCAATACTCTGTACAATGTCCCAGATAATTATATAATTCCAAGGCAAAGGTACTGTAGCCTCCTTCTGAACAGTGTTAAAGTGTATCTTTGCTGACTATTATAGGTATGGCAGACCACGGCACACTCGCAGAGCTAGCTCTGCTACTAGCTTTCGTAGATCCATTTACATGTTGAACATGTGGGTGTATGCGCCACCAGATATCACTGGACGGTATCGCGATGTCACTCCTCATTTTTATAGGTAAGTAGTAAATTGTTTGTCACATTTATTAAGAACAGTTAAACCATCAGATAAAATGTATAAGCAATTGTTTAGCAGTTGAAAGTGTATACTAGCATTGTAGCATATAATGTACAACTGAAAATTAGTAACATAATTAACTTAATTTTGAACTAGTAATTTGGAAATGTTTTGCGATTACGATGTGATTACGACATACGTACGATGCGATTACAATGACATACTTCTTCTACATACTACTTTTTTTTTTGTATTCCTAAATATCGAACGTTTTGAGGGACAATCTGCCCTCGTTACCAACAATTAACAATTGAAACTAAAAATTAATAAGGAAACTTAGCTCTTCACTGGCACTGAAAAAAGACCAACCTCCAATGAGTGTCAAGCAATTCATTGGAGGTTGGTCGTTTTCCAGTCCCTGTTAAAAGCTTAAGTTTTCTTATTAATTTTTAGTTGTAATTGTTAATCATTGATAATGAAGGCAAATTGTCGCTCGAAATGTTCGATATTTAATATTTGTAATTTTTGAGTGTGGCGAAATACCCAAAAAAGAACATGACACTTCTGTATGTCACTCATTCACTAGGGAATTACCCTTTGGAGCTTGTTGCTAATGGTGTAATAATAAAGTTGGTTGCTATACTAAACTACGGCTAATGGTCCATTTTCTTAAATGGCGGGCAACGTAACTCTAACTTGCGCCATTAGCCGTTAGATGGCACCAATGTCGATTTCTTTTTTGGTATATCTGCCGACGTAACTGTTTTACGTTTTGGGCCTCCCAGCCATTATCGTAAACTTTTCTGCTCAGTGGAGCCCAAAAATTTTCTATAGGTCTCGCTCAAGGCACGTTTGGTTGGTTGTCTATCTTTCTGAATAAAATTGATGTTATTTGCGGTTAACCAGTCTACCATTTGTCTTGCGTAGTGACACGGATCTAGGTCTGGCCAGAATATAATGTCGTCATTGGGGTGCTTAGTAGTTATAAACTGACAAAGTTTCGTAAAACATTGCCTTATATAAATGTCCGCATTGATGGCTTCACCACGAGCATGTCTGATCTACGGCTGAGAAACACCAGCCTCGGAAATGGCGCACCACACCAAAATTTTTTCAGCAAATTGTCGGGCCATTTTAAATTCAGCAAGTGCGTGACCTCTTGAAGTCGTTTCGGTACAAAAATGACGAGTCTGCTTGTATATACTCCAGCTATTCGCATCTAAAAATTTTGTGACACGCTGATACCAAATATTCAGCATCGGCATTAAACTTTGAACACCCAGTAACAAAAGGGGTTTTGGATAAACATCAAGTGTGCACAACAGCACGACGGTTATTGCCCAAATAACAATGTATCTCTACGTGAAATTTCAATGGCCAACTCAGTTTTATCGGAGAGTGGGTGGATTCAATTATTACAATTAAACAAACCACTAATATGCAAAAGGTCTTATTTTTACGCGCCAGGTTTGACAAAGCCCCAAAGAAATACAATTTACTACATATCAGTATATCAAACCTTACTAGAACGCGTTGGCCAGTCTACGTCTGGCCCTGCCAGCTTAAAGAAACGGTTAACAATAAAAATGCTTGCTTAAGCTGGTAGCCAGCCGACGTCCGGCCCTGCCAGCGTTAACAATACAAATGCTTGATGTTGACGGTCTCGCCACTTGTGCTTACGATCGGCATGTGCGCGCGCCAGTGCTTACATTCAGACGGCCGGCGGCATAAGCTCTTATAATATAAGATGACTGGAATCGCATGGGATGCACCTAACTGCTGCTATTTAATTTGTTTTGGCGAACTAAAATTATTAACACCTGCTTCAAGAGCACAACCAATAACATAACATTAAAAAATTTGGTTTATTTCGCATTAATTAATTTGAGACAACAACATTTATAATAAATCGTACACATGACCCACATATTAAAAATACTTTTAATTTACATGCAATCATTTCAGCAAATGCAAAATATTGTTTTACAGAATGAAGGATATCAAATTCAAACATTAAAGTTGCGAACAGCAATAAAATGAAATGACCTTAAAGACAATAATTTAAGCAAAGCAATATTTCAAGCATCGCGAAGCGAGTAGGTTACACAAACAGTAAATATATAACGAAAGGTGTAATCATATTATGACTAGCAGTTCATTCTGCGTCCATTCAGCCATTTATACAAATTAGTCATATAATATGCTTACCATCGAAGCTCCTCATTGCAAAAACTCTGCCACCGCTTTGTAAAATCAAAAAGTATTTATTTCTACCATTTGCGAAACGAGTACCTCATCGCTTGCAGTATGGAAATTGCTATTTTAAAAGGTAAGCAAAACAAATGCTAGATTGCGTCTTCTAGTTTTGATTACAATGGTTCGTAGATTCCCCAGTAAGTCAGTAACAATGTAATAGCAACATTGCTCGACAGTGCGCCGCTCCCTTGAGAATGTGGTCACGTCTCTGCTCACGTGGACCGGTGCAATTCAGCCAAACAACAGGTGTGCGACTACAATGGAGTGCATGTTGAATCCTATCAAACGTAGCCCAAAATTGACGGCTTCACTAGGAGCGCTAATTAAGAACAAAAATACACCACGCATTAGCGAACGGTCTAAATCAAATCTAACGTTGCCTACCTTCACAATGAAAGTGTTGTGATTTACAACTGCGTCATGTTGTTTCTCGACCCCTCAAAATCCCATATTACAATTATTATAAGTGAGCAACTATTCATCCTCACAAAATAAACATCAAAACCAAACTGATAAATCCGTAAATTAATGTTTACGACAATTATAAAACCAACTTTGGCATTGGGGTCTGGAGAAACACGACCTCTCGAAGTGCATTCTGGCTGCAGAAGAATGAGACGGCGTCCGACACACAATCTCTTGCGCAGGCCAAAGTGCGTTCACAAAATAAAAATATTAACTGCATGCGTTCGGAAATCAGAAAATATTAGCAGTTCAACTAACGCGAAAGTAAACCGTAACTACGCACGCACCTTTGGGTTCTTAAAGAGGTTCAGCGTAGCCGTTCCGGGCTCTGGACGTCTGAGTCGCAGCTGTATTCTTAATCTAAAAACAGTCACTTATAGCAAGCGAGATATGTCCCTAAAGTTTTGTTTCCAATGCCGTCGCGCTCTCTCTCACACGCAGGGCAGTCTGCGAGCTCAGTGGCTGTAGCTGCGAGCACGAGATAGGCGTCAGGCGTGAAAAGGTCGCTTGGCTGCGAGAGTTGTTCAGGGACTTCTAAGGCGAGAGGTGGTGTGTGCGGTTTTGTGTGTTCTTGGTTTGTTCGTATGACCGCCAGCTTTGCAAAATTCTGTTGGGCCGTGAGGGTCCTTTTCTCCCGTTAGCTGCGGGTATCCAAACTGCAAAGCTGATTATCCTTCGGTCTCACCAGCTTTCGTTCCGATTTCCCAAGAAAGGAATTAAACCTGACCCCACCATTTTGGGGGAAATCTTTTCGAGGGACGCACGACACCCACGCTTTGCCGACGGCACGTTCGTTGTAGATGCGAGCTCATCAGCCCCGTGACGTAATCGCTCCGCTGACCCATTCAGTTAGTGTGTGAATATTAATAACTAACTTTTATGTGCTTCATTTACTGATTCTTTGCGAAGGCCGCTTATTTAACTATTCAACTGTACGTGCATAATTTATGCATACATTACTGCTTCATTGCGAAGGCCACTTGTTAAACTAATTCATTCAACTGTACATGCATAACTTGTGCGATCATTTAATGTTACTTTGCCGAGGCCGCTTATTAAAAACTAATAAGTTAGCAACGTGCTAGCTAGGTAGTATAGTCTATTGGAATTAAGGCGTCCCCCAGCTGGGCTATATAGTTGGTCCATGTATTACTGTGTTTACTTTTGTGTATAATTGGTTTACATGTGTGAGACCAATAGAACGATATATCGAACAAGGTCTTATGATTTCCAACGAGTCTGTGCATGCCTACTTTCAGGCTACTGTGTAAAGATAAATGTACGGCGAATCCTGAGTGTTTAAGTGTTGCAGGTAAGTTGGGGATGCTTGCCGCTGTAGTGTCGTGAGGTAGTGCACTTGTATCCCGCCCCGTTTGGCCTTCAAGATTCAGTTGAGCGTGGGGTTTCCCAATTGAATCTTGTGGCGCCCATTTCTTTTGCAACACCCTATATTTATACAGTTATGCTTGCCCTGTGGTGTACCGTCTCTAGGACCACACCCGTCTCCCTGAGCGTATCAAGCCGTGGCCTTTAAGCTTGTTTGGAGAGATTTCAAGGGTAAGTGTTGACGTCTCCCCGACTTGATTAAGCATTTGGCACTCCCTCACTCGTGAGTGTGGTTAAAACAGTTTGATACTGTAACAAAATTTTACTTTTCTTTTCAATTTAACTTCGTTTGGACAGTCCTGTATGTTATCCGTGCAGAAGCTGTCATTACCCTTCATCTCGGAATTGTACAATGTAAAGTACTTTTCATCATCCATCACGACAACTTCATCAACAAAATGAAACCGTCTTAATGCACGGCAACATCTTGGAATTTTTTGTAACTGGGTAGCGGGCTTTTGTTGTTTTTCTGTATTTGAGGTTATATCGGGAGATAGTTCTACTTACTGTCAGTCGTGCAATCGTGAAATCTTCTAGATAACTTGCGCACTGACATTCCCACCTCATTTTTTACCACTTCAACCAGTTTTAGTTCATTAGCTTGCCTTAATATTCTTGGTCTTCGGCAGATTTACACAAGGTATTCCCTCTTCGCAGGCTCTTATTGTTCAATAAATTGTGGCCAATGACATATTTTGGTCCCGGTATAATCTTACAATTTCACGCTTAGAAATACTTTTACGAATGTCATGTTGCTACGCCATTGTAATGACAACTGTTGATAAAAATGACATTTTATTGCGAAATTTGATCGTTTGTTAAGTTTTGTTTTCAAAGCCAACCAGATTGAAAGCATTTTTCCTATAATACGGTATAACGAATTTTTTTCTCAAAACTTATGGGACATCGTTATTGTATAATATTTATATTTCAAGTTGTTTGTTTGTAACAAAATGACACCCAACACTATCGCCTGCAACTCTTTTGTGTTAGAAAGTAAGCTTAACATTTCTCCCTCAGAAAAATAAAAACTGCACTTAAAAATGTAACGATGTTTTGTCATAATTCATTGATTACGATTTTGGAATTAATGTGGAAGGTAAACGACGTTCACTTACACTTATGGGCCTGAAGGTGAGACCATTGTGCTATCTCCCAAGTGATGAGTGTGTATGTTGTGTGTATGGTCTTTTACTCTTCAGAGAAGAGCTAGGTTAACTGTATAATTTGTCAGAGATGAATATGTATGGCCAAAGGATGAAGCCAAAGACATTCCTTTGATATGCAACTGCATGAGCAAAAGTGGAACTCTGATGATGCCACGTTATATAAAAGCAATGAATTTGCTAAACTCGTATACTCGAAACAGTTCTTGTGTCACAAATCATTGATTAGGATTTTGGAATTAGAGGTGGAGGGTGCACTTAGTCCTGAACGTAAATATGTTTTGTCTACGGTCTGTTACTCTTCAGAGAAGAGCTCAGTTAACTGTATACTTTATCAGAGATGAATATGTATTGATCAACGGATGAAGACGATGACATTTTTTTGGTGCCAAGCTGCAAGAGCAAAAATGAACCTCTGACAATGCCTCTTTAGACAAAAACCATAAATTTGCTGAATTAAGGCCAATATTTAAAAAACTAAATCAGAGGAATAATACAGTATGGCATATTTTCATATAATTTGGCGATAAATAAACAAACACTGTGCCTTATTTTGACTGACAGTAAAACGAAACCTATCCATTCTGGAATACAAAATGAACGGACTAAAACTATTCGTGGCAACAGAGTAGAACAATGCCCTTTCCAATCCTCTTAGAGATATTAGTAAAAAAGAAAAGTAGATGTTTTGATTCAAAAACTGTAGAATGATTGAATGACAATTCTGTTGTTACCATTGCCAGTTGGTATATCTAACCCACAAGAAATATTTTAAAAAATATAGCAGAAAAGCGAAAAAGGATACGATTGATTATTCCTTCATCCAATGTAATTACAGAATACAAGGGAGGTGTGGATCACTAAGACAACGTGGGAGCATACGATAGAATCCATGGAAGAGGCAAGAAATGGTAGTGGCAGCTATTCACCAGCTTAGTACACCCAGAGCAGCTGTTAATGGTCGGAAAATAACAATTTTTTTTTATTGCAAACATACCTAACCCTACTTTTGTAATTAGATTTGTTAATTACTAATTGCTGTTTATTAAGTCTTTTGTTTATTATAATTTGGTGCAATTTTATTGTTTATTAAAGTTACTCTGCAGTGTTTGGATTTAAATACTTTCAAATCTAATTGCAAAAGTAAGGTTAGGTATGTTTTGCAGTATGTTCACAATGAACGTTTGCAGCCAACATTGATGTCAAATTTTAAAGTACATCCATTATATCGATTGGCAAATTCCATTCACATATTGCTGCTTCATTAATTGGAAGGGAGGGCAGCTCAGATCAAAATGAAAACACAGGTGAATATGAAGATCAACCTATTTTTCTATAAGTAGCCAAAGAACACCATTCGAAAAGTATTTTTCTTGGAGAAGCAAGGAAAAACAGGAAGAAATTCGATGCAATATTGATATTAGTCCACAATTATCCCAAAAGGTCACTGAAAATTTGATAAAAAAGGTCAACATTTGCCAACAAAGTCGAGATGGCCATTTCATGGATATTATTTTCTATACATAACCTCCATGATCTGTACTCTATGTTGCAACAAAAAAATGTGAACGTTTCCAGTAAATAATACGTTTTATTAAAAAATTAAAATGACGTTTCATTTTGGGACACCCGTTATTATTGTTAAGAAGTGTAGTAGCGTTTATTTAGCAGCTGTATTTACTAGAAACAAACCCACATACGAATTTATGCTTTATATTGGGGCCGCATAATATCAAGTAAAGAGCTGCTTTGTGATCACTGGTGATTTACATACCAACTATTTCCATAAAAAGTAGGAATGTCCTTCTATTGCAGTAAGTCCAAAGATGCATTTTTGAACCATTATGAAATACCTACTTAAATATCGTGTGTTCCAAAAAGAACTCATTTAGGGTAGGCCGTGGAAAGAAAGATAGAAAATCTAGTCATGTCTTAACTTAAGTCTGTAGGTGAATGTCAGATTGCAATTTGTTTATGAACACATCTGTCACTGTGACAGGTAAAAGTTAAGTGTTTTGTATATTTTTAGGAAAATAATTCAAGCTCAAGATGTAATTTAGTTCTCTCGGACTTAGTAGTTCATTTGCATCAATGGGTATATCTCAAGTTAAGGCAAACTTCAATTTGATCATGGCAGGCTGGGAATGAGTTTTTTTTTTTTAACACACGATACATTTATCATAACCACATAGAACTGTATAAGCTACAATAATTTTAAGTAGTTGGCATTTAATGAACTAAATTCATCTATTTTATTAGTAGCTTCAGCGTACTTATGCGAACGTTTTGTTCGTCCGTCCGGATCGCCTGTAACTTTCGAACGGCTACAGATATCGAAATTTTGAAAGGGGGCAAAGTTGTTGCTAAGGTCCCGAGCACCTTCATGCGCTATTTGGTTTTGGCTTTCCACTTTGCAAAATTTCCAAGCATTGTAGCACAGTGGCGGTTTGTCCACTTGGCGCCATCTACAGAAGCTCGGTGGTCACGTTTTGAACTACACATTCTGAAGCTACTCGTTAGACCTGTCCTTGAGCAGTTTATCAAGTATAATTATACAAATGATATTTCTTTCATTTTGGAATCATAATCCTATTTATTGGGCCTCGATAGCGAGCGTAAAATTGCCTGTATACCCACCCCTAGAGCCTATACAGTTACTAAGCACCAACAATGTAATATAGCAACACCAACAATCTGCATAGTAACGATAGCTCTCTGCTTCACGTCGCGCTTTAAATGTTCCCTTCTATATGCCGTTCACAAACTTTTTGGATCAGGTGAGGCTATGACCATCTAGTAATTTTGTTGGCAGAACCTCTGTTGCAACTAAACTCCCTCATGGAAATTGACACTTTTTGTGTTAGGTTAGGTTGTTTTCGGTTTAAGGTTATATTTTCTGAATAGGTACATTGTTGCAGGATCTCTGTTTAAATTAAGGATAAAAATTGAAATGATTTAACGATTGACGACAGAAAAAAGCATTCAATATTAATGTTTATTGCAATTTGGATAACAATTATGTACATGATATGAATATGCCACTTTATTTTACATGCTTGCTGCATGCTTGCTTGCTTGCTGGTGTGGAAAAATAAAGACGTCCCAAACTGATGTCAAATAAATTTAGTAGAGCAATTGAGGAATATTGGTCTTATAAAAATTAACATATGAAAAATATAAATATCTTGTCAAATGGATGGCTGGCTGATTTTACTTAATGTTGATTTTCACATCTGCCACATTACATTTCAACACTAAAATAGTAGTAAGTACATATTTTTTCTATAATAATTTTCAAGGTCAACTTTCTAGGGAATAAGTTGCATTCCTGCAGGGTCCCTAGTTTTAATAATGTTGGTACATAGATTTTTAGTTCTTTTTTTCTACTAAAAAAATTATTGTCATTTTGATAGATATGTCATAATAGTGGGTAAAACGAACAACATAGTAAAATATTGCAAATTTATTAATTATTAAACTTACAATATTTGAAAATAAACATAATGAACATTTGCAAAATGAAAGAAATTTGTCAAGAGTTCAAATTAAGAAACTTTGACATTCAAAATTGACACATAACCATAATTTTGAAAAAGTTCTACCAACACGAGGTATAAAAATTTCCTAGCGTTTTAATCACATATCTACCAACATGTAACACTTTGACAGTTATTATAGAAAAAAAACTTACTTTAGTAAATTATTATACATTACGTTGGATTGTTTTTCCTTTCCAAAATTTCATTTTTTAACGTACAGCAAATATATTCTCTAGTCTCTAAATCAACTCGTGTTCTTTTAAATCTGGTCTGTCCTTTTTAAATTGGAAGTAACATCGTTTAATGGCAATTTTTTGTTGTAACAAAATTATGTTGGGCATTTTGACTTTTCCTTTGACAGAAATTAAAATTATTTTTACACAATTGATAAATCATTTATTTCTGTACGAATATTAAAATAATAAATCTGGCAATGTGGTGGCAAGAAAATGTCGAACAGACACTGACAGAAAAAAAAAGTTGCATCTGCTACATTACCGAATCAGTTAGTCCAACATGAAAGAAAAAATCATATCCAACTCTCCCAAAAAGGTCGTGAACGGATTATATATCCCTGCTATAATCTATTGGTTATGCCCTTAATACATAAATAACTATTATAATTGATGTAATTTGATACATTGCACTACTGTGAAACAATAATAAAATCAAAATGTGTTTCTATTTCATTTGCAAGTTCAAATCTTTTTTGTATCAGTTTCAATATTATTTTTGCAAAATTCTATTTATATATCTTAGCTAATGCATCAATTACCCTGGCACCATTTCTGCTGATTCTTATGTAAAATGATTTTCTGAGTCCGAATATAACCCCCGTTTTCCCCCATCACCCGCCTTTTTTGAGTAACCCCTCCCACCTATTTTGATCACTTTTGGAGGGATGAATAGGATTATTTTAGCCTTTACATTTCTTCTAAGGGGCTAGAGAGTTGAAAAGTTCTAGAACATGAACATCTGTAGCAAGGAGGTTAATTTGGGGGGGGGGGGGGATTTGCCCCCTTAAATTGTACAAAAAAATCATTAAAAGTGATCGATTTTTTCGGTTTTTTTCGCAATTTTGATCACTTATTTTCTACATATTCCAGCTTTACACAATTTAAACAACTTGAAAACACAGAATCCCCGCCTAGAACACCAACAAGTTGACTCGACGATCCCTACAGATATACTGAGGGAAAATTCCTGTGCGAACCTGCGGGCGTGCGAGGTATTGAGAGTGCCGTATCGATCACTTAATGATTTTTTTACAATTTAAGGGGGCAAATCCTCCCCAAATCTACCTCCTTGCTACAAATGTTCATGTTCTAGAACTTTTCACCTCTCTAGCTCCTCAGAATAAATGTAAAGGCTAAAATAATCCTTTTCATCCCTCAAAACTATTAAAAAGTGATAAAAATAGGTGGGGGGGGCTTCCCCCGAAAACGCCGGGTGATGGGGGAAAACGGGGGTCATATTCGGATTCAGGAGGTCATTTTACATAGGAATCAGCAAGAATGGTGCCAGGGCCGATTTTCATGCAGACCAGTGTTATCTATAAACTTCATAAACTCACTCTATGACAGGTTTTAAAGTATTAGCAGTTTATTCGGCTCAATGATTTTATTTGTTATTAGTCCAGAGAAATTAGACAAAATAAAAGCAAAACTTCGGAAAAATTCCCGGAAAGCTGGATTTTGGTATGAACCTTGATATTGTGGTTCTAAACAAAATGTCAAAAGTCCTCATCAAACCGAGTGCTGCTAAAAATTTTAAGGGGGGGGGGGGCAAAGGTCACTAAAAACGGTATTTCGTGAATATCTCGTTAAAGGTCACTTTTACAGAAAAAATACTGATTATCAAATTTGTAGCTTATGAAATTTCTAACAATAAAGGTATCATGACTTTTATTCGTAAAAGTAACCGTTTTGGAGATAATTCGATTTACAGAGTTGAAACGTGCACTCTTTTCCACACCACCTTCAAGTTAGAGTACAAGGTGTTTTTTTCATGTGGTGTTCCCAGTAGGCATATTCCACGTTTAGTTTTGTTTGAAAAATGTTTATTTAAAAAAAAAGTTATAGTTAACTTGTTCTTTAATCAATTTTGGATTCAAAACAGGAGTTATTAATATTCATCTTCAGACTCTATTACAATCGGTATGCTTTCCCCTTCATCATCTTCTTCTTCTTCTTCTTCTTGTTTTTCTGCTGTCTTCTCTATTTCCATAGATTCAGTCAGGAAACCTGATGGATCTACATCTTCAGTGGAGTCGCAAGTATCGACGTCATTTATATCGGGTGTTACATTTAAGCAAGACTGACGAGATAAAGTATTTTTTTTTCGGATTTTGTTCACAACGTTGTTTATAGTGTAGTCATAGGGACGCTCTCCAAAGCACCCTACATTTATCAGTCTACCCAATCCTCTACCTTAAAATAATTCCAGGTTTCTTAACATTTCTTAAATAATTTGTTATAAACGTTTGAAGAAAAAATACTATATGTTATTCGGAACAAAAGTATCTTTATGTAGCTCGGCTGTAATTATCTGCCTCGCAAGCTCGGCAAATAAACAGTCCAGCCACGCCAAATAAAGTATAATTTTTGCTCCTGATAACATCCTTTATCTAATAGACGTGTCTGTCCGGGACGCTGTTTTGTCTGTCTGGGGCGCAGTTTTGTCTGTCTGGGACGCAGTTTTATCTGTCTGGGACGCCGTTTTATCTGTCTGGGACGCTGTTTCAGCAGCCAAACCGTAAGAGATAGAGAAAAAAGTTATTAAAGTTATATGTTTGGAATGGTCATGTTAGCTCAGGAACCGAATTTCAGTCACGTGACACTTCTGGTTTTCGAGAAATCACAAAAAAGACCGTTTTTCAAATAGAACGCGTATTAAATAAAAATGTTTCAGCAGCCAAACGGAGTTGCGACCCTCTGGGCCTTAAAACGTCGATCGGTTAGGCAACCACTTTGACACCTTCCAGGTCTGGGTACAGTTTTTATTTAATACGCGTTCTATTTGCAAAACGGTCTTTTTTGTTTTATTAAATGAGACATTTGTCTCACTGGACTGCTAGTAATATACTATTATGCTCCTACACGAATAGCAAGCTGATGTCCCTTGAGGTTTTACGACAACGGAGGGAAACTTTTCGGAACACATTCCTTCTCTTTCTAGACTACGGGGTACTATATATGGGTTTCTTTCTATTTTTATGGGCTCTGAAAGAAGGAAATTCTGGAATATTTCAAGTCGCAACTCCAATGAGATATACATGTCATTGAAGTGTGCATCTATTCGTTACAACTCTGTAAATCGAATGATCTTCAAAACGGTTACTTTTAATAATAAAAGTCATGATATCTTTATTGTTAGAAATTTCATAAGCTACAAATTTGATAATCAGTATTTTTTCTGTAAAAGTGACCGTTACCGAGATATTCACAAAATACCGTTTTTGGTGACCTTTGCCCCCCCTTAAAATTTTTAGCGGCACTCGGATCGATGAGGACTTTTGACATTTTGTTTAGAACCACAATATCAAGGCTCATACCAAAATCCAGCTTTCCGGGAATTTTTCCGAAGAGCAATGTCTAATTTCTCTGGACTATATATGCTTTAAAAACAAGTACGTTTGCAAGTGGATTGATCAAAAAAAGATAACTCCCGTACAAAAACATACGGATTAAGTTATTATTTAAAAATTACAGTTCATTTTCTGTCTTGTCAGAATAAATTTTATATAAGCATGTAGCACACTGTGAGAACACAGCTAAACATAATTTAAAAAAATATATATACTAGTTCGCTGTAATCAAAAAAATGTTTAAATCGCTAATCAGTTATTGAGAGTTGATGTTTCTAAGTATCTTTATAAAGGGTGTCTCAAAACTTCTGTTATGGTGCAAGCAAATTAACAACTTATAGAAAAATTGTCTGCAATATAGTTTTTAATGTATTTCTTTGTTTTTATAGAGAAAACCCAGCTGCAAGAAATCGCCTCGTTCCCTGGCTGAATAGAGAGCTCAATGCTCTTTTGCGAGAAAACACCCAGCAAGTGATGCACTTGGTTGATGTCATCATGGACCACTTACCACGTTGGCACATCCGCAGCAGGTCCTTCAGGCAATTGCTAAGTCCCTACCTAACCAACAAAACCGAGCATTTCATCCACGAATTTTACAACTTTATGCGTTCTCCTTATGACATGATCGGGTATGATCGTCACATTATCTACTCAGATCGTCCACATTCGCCTACTTACTTAATATCTGATCGTGAAGACGACAGCGACGTTACAGTCACGATTCTGACGTAATTATTGGAGAGCCTCCCACGCCAGAAGTTGTGCTAGTTGATTCCGATTCAA
This sequence comes from Agriotes lineatus, assembly GCA_940337035.1. Classification (NCBI taxonomy): domain Eukaryota; kingdom Metazoa; phylum Arthropoda; class Insecta; order Coleoptera; family Elateridae; genus Agriotes; species Agriotes lineatus. The sequence continues at coordinate 90,805,549 of OW679203.1, forward strand.
CTGAGATAGATGGCCGAACCCCTGAGCCACCCAACAATAACAACGTGAGCGAGGAAAGCGAAGGTAGTGAAGTTAATCGCAAACCCATTTTACCACTTAAAATTAGACTGAAACGCAAGCGTCAATCGCGAGAGAAGCGAACTCGAAATAAAAAGCGATCCTGCAGACGCCATCATTCCTCTACTAGTCGGAGTCGGTCCTCCTCCACCAGCAGTGAAAGTTCAGACTCCAGCACGTCCAGCAATGACTCTTCGCATAAACGGTCCAAGAGGCGGCATAAATACAAAAAGTCTAAGAGCAGGTAAGTTTATTTAAAGTTAAAACTTGATTATCAAAGAGACGGACATGGGCATGGGATAATTTGAGATCTCGATATCTCCCCATAATGCAAAGATAGTAATTAAGTAACGGATTCGGCAATAACTGGATTGCATGAATGGACCAGTTAATGTAGGCATCTAGGTCCGACTTATCAGTATTAAACTTGTTTGTATTTTTACATTTAAAAACTACATATTTCATACAAACATTTGGAGTAACAGACTAACAGTAGCTATTGTAACTCCATAGCAACTTCATCATGTTGGACGTGGTAATAATATTGAAGGAGCCCAGAGTATGCTAAGATACTGTCAGTAGACATTTTAAGCAATACATAAAAGTATAGTACTACTTAGTTTCTTTAAAAATTTCCATTTCATAACTGACAACGTTTATTAGTAATTTTTTGCTCGACGTTTGAAGCTTAGATCTGATTGTAAGCTGTATACAGGCAAGTACAATATGTTTATATGAATATATAATTAGTATCTACCTAATTTTACTTCAAAGGATTTTTTATATGACAATTATTTTATATTCGTGTTCCTTTAAAATAAAGATCTTATAGAATAATAATGGGTAATAGTTTACAGTAGCTTGCAACGCTAAAAACTGGTTTTTTGTTGGAATCCCTAGAAAAATGCCATGCAGAACAAAAAATAAGTACAGAGAAGTCGGTGAAAAGGCGTTTTTAAATCGAAAACTTACAAAAATCCATCAGAAATTCCGAAAAATACGAAAATCACCGGAGAAATAACAAAGACGTCATTTTATTTGCGGGCGCACGCAACGCAGACTAGCTCGAATATGTTACTAAAGCTTGAAAAACACCAGGGGTGGCATCCATTGATTTAAAATAAATAGATAGAATGAGAGAAAATGTACAGCAACGCCTATAATCGGCCTAACGGCTGTTGGCTGAGTACAAATGATAGCTTCTGGGCATGAGACAGAAGTGGTCTACAATACTGCATTTTAGCCAAAGTATTTACTTGAGGCTTCTATACTTTTATACTCGTTGGGGCTGCGCCACACCGTTTAGGGTATTTTAACAACAGTTGGCAACGTAGCACTTGAATTGTCAATTGTGATAGTTGAGGTTCATTTCGATTTGCTATTTACTTGGTGGAAATATACATTTTTCGCCTCTTCCGACAACAGATTCGAGTTCAGCAGACCGTAAACCATAGGAATAGTGCAAAACTAACTTCAAAAGTTGCAATTTAAGCGTTTCAAGCTAAAGTAAATAATTACCTAATAATGGATCGTAAGTAATTATAAGTAAATGACTATTTACATCAAACAGAAACATATAAATTATTTGCAAACATTTTAATCTTTAACATAAACACTTTAATATACATCCCACTGTACATTAATTTTACATTTTCTCACACAGCAACGCTTGGTACTGCTCCCATGAAACTGTAAATTGCTAACGTATTCCTCATTTTCAACGTTACTCAAATCTGAGACTTCTCAAGTTTTGTAACCTATAAAATAATTTTCTGTATACCTATACATCACTCATCTTTTATACCAGATGATTATAAATGCTCTTCCATCAAGTTGCCTTTAAAATATTTGCTGTATGAATAATATGTTGATGGCACTGTTTAATAGGAGTGCAATTTTCCGGGTACTTGTTTCATGTCTTCCTATGGGGTTATTGGACTTTTTAAAACTGCCTCTTTCACAAAGTCGTGCGTGGTTATTAATAAAAGTTTGTGTTAGGCACAGGACGTTGAGGAAATCTTTCGTGATACAAATGTCTTGCTGCACGAGCGTTACCATGAGCCATTCCATGCAGAAAGTGCATGTCTGCCATGTCATTGTTGGTGAAATTGACCGTTTTAAACTAACTGTAAATAAATTTATTAACACTATCAGACAACTGCAAATAACCACCGTTTTAACATTTTTAATAACTGTCAAGTTGTTGATAGATTCGAACAACTGAATTACTATTGTTTATCAAGGCTCACTTCGTTATTTTTATGGAAATTATTCTTATAATGAATGAAATTGCTGTTACAAATTTTTATGTTTTTCTTGAAAAAGGTTTATTCTATCAAAAAAGAAGAAAATATGCATCTTTCGTGTAGTTTCAATGGATGAAACGATAAAACTTACCGTATTGGTTGAAAAACAGCGGCGTACCAAATTTTTCTAAAATAAGGTATTAACTGAGATTGCCGCGATACACACCACTGGTGGAAATAAACTAAATTAATTTTGACCAAACCACAGTCTCCTGGATTAGTGCGAGACTGACATCTCTACGCAGCCCGCCACATTTGTATAATTTTTGTGATTCTGAGACCAACGTACTTTGGGTTTTTGATAAATTATCTGTAACGTAGGCACGACTTCCTAGATTAATATTAATCCAGGAGGCCGTGGACGTATGCAACCAAGGGCACAAGCGCAACGTACTGTAGCGCCTCTACAGACTATAAAAAACGCCTTAAACTAACAATGCGGCGGGCTGCGTAGAGACGTCAGTCTCGCATTAATCCAGGAGACCATGGAAATAATTTTTGTTTGTATATTGAAAACGAAGCCGTTTAGATCCCATCTTTGTATGAACCTTTTTTCTTAGAATTGATCAAGGTCACTCCTTAAAGTTTGTCTACGTACTTAGGGAGTTTATTATAACGCGCAATGTGGAAATGCGTTTATTTTAAAATGCAATATGGAAACGTTACTGAGTATGTAAAAACATATTATACTGGTACGGGGGAAGGAATTCTGTTGATCAAATAGTATAAAGACCAGTTTACAGCAAGTATGTGGGTTATTGCATGCCCTGTTGTTCTTTCTGATGCTTCTTTTTCAATAAAATTACGGTTCATATATTGCATTTTAAAATAAACGCTTTTACACATGGCGTGGCGAACTCTTGTAGAAACCAATAGTAACAATCAAGTCCTCATGGAAACGGGAATACTATATTGCACATTAAAATAAACAAAAGTCTAATGATTTATGGTTTGGCTCCAGTGTTTAGTGATATAGCAATTTACTAAGTGTGTTATTATGACCCTAATATTTAATTTTGATGTTTATCCATAAAAGCTTAAAAAATAGCTTTTTTATATTTTGACGTACAATAGTCTTTCACTACATTTGGTAATGAATTATTGCATTTAGTTATTCTGTAATAAAACGATCACTTGAAAAAGTCTTGACATATGTTGAGGTGGAGTCAGCGTTCCTTTAAATCTTATATTTAACGTATGTACGTCAGTTTTAAACTTCTTTTGTTGTATAAGTAAATCGGTGATTTACTCAAGATGATCTTGTGGAAAAGACATGCAGAATGAAAGAAGCGCCTTTCTTTCATATTTTCGTATTCCAAATATGAGGAGTTTTACTGGCATATGTTATCACTGGTCTAATTATGGTTTTATATATTTGCACTTTCAGCGACTGCGATGTGTTTTTGTTACTTAGAATGTTTTGGAGGGATCCCGCACACCTATACCCCGCCACTAACCGCCGTTCTATCTCTTGCGTTATATCCCCTTCACTGTTTACCTCCACCCCTAGATAAACTACGCCGTTTACACATTTGAATTTATATTCCTTCCCTCCTTTAATATTTTTTACCACTAGATGCTGGTTGGGTTCTTGTCTTCTATCTCCTAATATGTAGTTTGTCTTCTCTTCGTTTATGATTAGTCCGGCAGTCTTTGCTTTATCCTCCAATTTCCTTACCAGCCCTTTCTGAGTTCTTGCCATTAGTATGAGATCATCTGCATAGGCTAAACACTGGTATGCGTATTGTAGGTTTGTTAACATTCGTGTTAATTTGGCTTTCTCTAATTATATGTTCAAGTACCGGGTGGCCAATTAAGAAGGGCACTCGGCCCTATCTCGAAAAGTAATTGTCGTAAAGACTTGGGGTAAAAAAATTTATGACTGAAGCGGCCAAGAGAAAATGCTTTCAAAACTACAAAAATATACAGAGCGTTCCATTTGAAAATAAATCGAAATTATTAAATTTGCAAATATTGAGCACCCGGTATAGCATTAATACCCACATCCACCATTTTACTCTTTAAAGGTAGTTCACAAAAATCATAATTTTTTTGTAACGTTTAGCTTTATTCAATTGTTTTCTGTTGCTTACAACAGCCGCCTGAAGTACAGCATTTTTTTACATAAAATCGTTAATATCTCCAAAACAGTTGACGTTAGGCCCATACAACTTTATATCAAAATGATGAGTATCTCAAGCAAAACTTTTAAGCTACTCAAATATAGGGCATTCCATTAAAATTTTAAAAACAGTAAGTTTGATTCACCACGCTTTTTTGAGCCATCCTGTATAATCAAAAATATTTTAGTAATGTGCACCACCTTCGTACCTACAACTTTTATATACACAATATTCATGTAACTCTGATAGTTTTAGATATATCTTCCAGCCCCGCTTCTTTGCCGGATCCTGTATACAGGGTGTAGAAATGCTTTACGCACCATAGGGATTTCAATGGTAATTTCTTCATATGAAAATATTTGCTTCCCTAATTATTTTAGAGCAAACTTGTAAATAGGTTTTTTGTAGAGAAAAAAATTCTGTATCCATTTAAGCCAGAATTTGTCATTTTACATTTCGGAAAACCGAAAATTTAAAGAAATAAAATACCATTTTTAGACAAATCATCGGTGCCTTGAAATTACTAAATCATCTCAAAGCATCAACAAATTAGTTTGCTGTTTATTTGGTTGCCGTTACATTTGACAGATGCAAACAAAGCATTTCTACACCCTGTATATGTAAACAATGAACATTTTTTTGAAATCTGTTACAAATATTATTGTAAGGCATGGAAGAAGGCATTTATGCTACTCTCGTCCAAGTGAATTATCCACTTTCTCAACATACGTTTATATTTGGTTTTGTCTAAGTCGGAGTTTTTCAACTCTATGCTCAGATCATTAAATACTTTGCTACTGTCCGATTTATGACTTCATCTAGTAATTTCTTTGTTGAATCTCATTGGAGTAACTTTAGTCTCTCTTCTTCCAATTCCTAATTGTTCTAGTATATACTTGTGACAAGGAAAACATAAACAAAATGAGTAGCAGGACAAAGACAGAACGTAATCATGGCTAGCTAAATTTTTAAACTTAAAAGTCAATAAAACAAACAGAAGTATTTTAACTGTTGTTAAGAGTATAAAGTGAAGTTTAAATATACTATTGTTTACTATTCACATAATTATTTTAATTATTTAAACCTCACTTTATAGCCTAGATGACAGATAATGGTACCTATATTATTATATGAGCGATTATGACAGCCATTATTCACGAAGATGACATTTGCGCCACGCGCCTTCGGCTTGTGGCGCAAGTCATCTGAGTGAATAATGGCCATAATCGCGAATATAATACGATATTTTATCTACCCTATGCAATGGGAGCCTTGTGTTCATATTTCAGAATTATGACATTTGTGACAGCTGTTAACTTCAAAAGTCATTTAATAATAAGAATGAATTTTGTGATTGGCTACAACCTATTGAATAATGAAAATAGAATTTTCTGATTGGTTGCAATTTGCAAACTATTGAATAATGAAAATAGAATTTTATGATTGGCTGCAAACCATGAATTATGAATCATAATTCATGGCCATTGTGCAGTAAGAGTAGATAATTAGTATATTATTATATGAGCGATTATGACAGCCATTATTCACGAAGATGACATTTGCGCCACAAGCCGAAGGCGCGTGGCGCAAGTCATCTGAGTGAATAATGGCCATAATCGCGAATATAATACGATATTTTATCTACTCCTATGCAATAGGAGCCTTGTGTTCATATTTCATAATTATGACATTTGTGACAGCTGTTAACTTCAAAAGTCATTTAATAATAAGAATGAATTTTGTGATTGGCTACAACCTATTGAATAATGAAAATAGAGTTTTCTGATTGGTTGCAATTTGCAAACTATTGAATAATGAAAATAGAATTTTATGATTGGCTGCAAACCGTGAATTATGAATCATAATGCATGGCCATTGTGCAGTAGGAGTAGATAATAGCTATTTATGCAACAAGTGCTAAAAGTCGACGTTTGTGCGCGAGACATGAAAATTATGAAACGAAGCCGAAGGCTGAGTTTCATAACATGTCTCGTGCATAAACGACTTTTAGCACGCGTTGCATACAATATTTTATCTACGACCTTAATTTTACCGTTATTAATCCATAAATATCGATTTAACAAAGGTTTGCATCTGCGACACTTTTAATTTGTCATAATAAACAGTAGGCCACGCGCGGGCGAATGTTTGCGAAGCCAGTGCTGTCAAGGTCAGTTACGAAATGTAATTATTAATACTCCACATCTGAGTGTATTCATTACATATATATATATATAGCACTACAGGCCCGTCTGGCCTATGGCTTGAATTTTCATTGTCCATTTCTTCCTGTCCCATATTTCGTCTTCCCATTCGCTAATACCGGCTTCATGTAGGTCTTCTTTTATTTGCTGCCACCATGTTTTCCTGGGTCTTCCAATTTTCCTTCTTCCCTCCGGTTCTTGTTTGGTTATTTTTTTTATTGGGTTGTTGTCTTCTCTTCGCGTTGTGTGCCCGAACCACCTCAGTCTGTTTTGTCTCAGCACTGTACTTATGTTGGCTTCTTTGTATAGGTTTTGTAATTCCCTATTTGTTCGTCTTCTCCACTCTTGACCTTCCTTGACTCCACCATATATTCTTCTTAGGATTTTACGTTCCCATGCTGCCAGCTTGTTTTCTTCTGTTGTTGTTAGCACCCACGTCTCACTCGCGTATGTTAAAATAGGTCTTATTATAGTCTTATACAGTCGCACTTTTACGTCTCTCGATACACTTTTGTTCGACATATAGCGATTAAGGGCACCCGCGCACTTTGAGGCACTTATCATTCTGCTTTTTATTTCTTCTTCTCGCTTTCCTTCTGTATTTATTTCTACTCCCAAGTATGATGCACTATTTACCCTCTTGAAGATTAGCTTTTCTTTTGTTAACTCAGCTTCTATCTCCAGCTTTTTTTCTTCTTCTCTGTTTATGTTTCCTAGTACCATACAATGTGATTTCTTTACATTGATTTTCATTCCTACGTTTTGTGCTTCTTTCTCCAATCCTTTTAATAGTTCTTTTAGCTGTTCCTTCGTTCTTGCCATCATTGTCAGATCATCTGCGTATGCTAGTACTTGATATGGGCCATTAACTACAGTACTATTCGTGTTTATTTTTGCTTTCCTCATGAGGTGTTCTAAAACTATGTTAAATAAGTGTGGTGAGATAGGGTCCCCTTGTTTTAATAAAAAAACAAGGGTATTCATTACATAACGCTTTAATTATTTCAAAAACACTTTACCTGTAACGCAAGAAGCAACTAGAAAAACTTTACATCTTCACTCCCAGTTCGAAATTGTAGTTTTATAACCTCACTTCACTTTTAACACTAGAGCTAAAAGTAAACAGCTGATTTCTTTAACCACGGTAAACTATAAAACGTCACTTTTAGTGAAACAAGCTAGCGCTAAAAGGCCTACTTTTAGTAGTGGTCGTAGATAAAATATTTGACAAAAGTGTTTTTGCTTCATTGACTTAATTTTAGTTTAAAAATTTAGCTATCCATGATTACGTTCTATCTTTGTCCTGCTACTCATTTTGTTTATGACTTCCTTGTTGCGCTCACAAAACGGATTTTGGACAATCTGTATACTCCTAAGTATTTTGCTGTTGTTATTCTAGTTATCGCAGGACAATCACAATTACAATTTGTTGGGTTACATGAGTCATTATGTATTTTGATTTTGCAAATGTCAGGTGTACTGTCCGTGTAGCTGCCATATGTAATTAAAACTGTTTTATTAATATTTAGACTCAAAAAATGTACCTTTAACCAGTTCGCTAGTAGTTTTGTTTTTTGTTCTGCTATTGCTATTACTTTCTGCCATGTTTTGCCTTTTACAATGAGAGCAGTGTCATCTGCAAAAGATATTTAAAAATATTAAACTAGTGATGTCATGCTTTTGTAATCACCAGGTGTTTATAATTGAATTAAACATTTTGAGATTCCTGCTTATTAGGCATAACTAGTAAATATTCTCCAAAAAGTTTTCTAGTCATTTCGCTTTCTAGAAAATGTTTAGTTTTAATGCATTACTTTTATCCTACAGGAGCCACAAAGATCACAAATCTCGCAACAAGGAAAAGTCCAAGAGTCATGTGAAAACAGCCTTCGTATTCGACAGCAGTAGTTCTGATAACGAGCCTCTTTCATCCAGAAAAAGAAAAATGGGATTCGACTCCGACGACAGCCTACCATTGTCAAAGATAAAGAGCAAGGAACTGAAAAAGAAATCGAAGAAGAACCGCTCTAGCTCTCAAACGACTTCTTCAAGAACTCACACCATCACTAGCAGAAATTCGCCGAGCACGACTGAAGAGGATCAGCCGCAAAATGCTGCTGAGGATGAGGAGGAAGCCCAACCATCCTGTTCACGGTGGAAATCAACCGAGGTTGGTAACTCGACGAATTTTGAACATATAACCTCTTCATTGGCACCAGTAAAACCTTCAACACCTTGTAACAATGTACCTTGTACTGGTAGTGTGTTTGACGAGTATCCTTATCAGTATCCTGAATCTGTGTCACAGTATAAATATGAGCAGTACAACCCTTATGTAAATAGTTCTCAAAACGGTACTTCTTTACCGCAATTCGAAAACATACCCCATTATGATACTTTCCAACAGTACAATCAGTACCGCACTTCTGCTCGTTATAGTCCATCTCCAATTGGGAGTCGTTACTACGATGGTCCAGATTATAGATTACATAGGAATTCCGAAAGTTACACTCCTCCTCTAGCCCACAGTACTTCGGTCGATAATAATTCCAGTTCTTACAATAATTTGTTTTATCGGAACGAATGTAATTGTGGGAGCTCTCATAGAGACTGCTCTGGTTACAATTGCGACGATAATAAACTGCTTCAATTTTATCCGCAGCAAAATATGGAGTTGCCGTCACGAGTTAATGTAGGTGTAGGGACCTCTCCGATTAAAAACGAAATTGGAGAGGCAGATTACAGCAACTACTGCTCCGGTCCCAGCAGTAGTCGGCGTATGCAAAGTGTGATTGTTAAGAAGGAGGAGAAGGAGAACCCTAATATATACTGTTACTATTTAAATGCCGATACGTCTGATTCCGATGGTTAGGCTAACAACGTTTTTAATTTAAATTTTATTCTCAGGATATATCAATATATTATTTTGTTTTAAGAAGTGTAATTACCTGAATAATGTTTAGTTCACTGGTATTGTTACTTTTTTAACGAAAGTCCTGTAAAGATTAGTATGTAAGTCCATAGAACAGAGAAGTTTTTATAACTGTGTAGTGTTTGACAGGTTACTCATGCCACAATTACAGCTACCAGTTGGGGATGTTCGAAAGGTAATGTTGGCACTTCTTTAATGCGGAAATAATGACCACCATTTGTTTTTCACATTGAGTTTTACATTAGTGTCCACTTAAAAACAACCATAGTGAAGATGTAAAAGTGCGCTATTATTTTTGAGGTCCTCATTTTTTGAAACGGTGCAGAGCAGAACCGTGGCTCTTTCTTATTAACTTGAAAAATCGCTATTTCCATTTTTTGTAAAATGTGAAGTAATATTCCAGCTATAGTAGAAGTGTCACTATGACAATACCAGTTCAAGACTGCTGATGTAGATTGTATAAAAAATAACGTGTTCCCGAGTTTCTTTACATGAGATTTGGTCGTAAATATTTGCGTTAGTTTACTTATGTGCTAACTATTATGCTAATTAGTTACTATTTTCGATGCACTATATACGACACTTCTCTAAAGAACTGTGGAAAATAGTTGAATATTTAAATATAAGTTATAATTCTAATGTTGTTGAAGGATTATTATTATAGTTTTTAGCAGTAATTGTTCTTCACTTATTTATTATTTTTAACTAATACAAACAGTTCTAGTAATTTTTAAAAATTGCTTTGTTTCAAACACTGTTAAACTATTCACAAGTGATTAAGCTGGATTCAAGAAAATTTTCTCTGTTGTCGCTACTAGTTTAGACTACTCAGATATCAAATTTTTCTTTTCATTTGGAAGTGTTTCTAAATCAATTTATTTTATATTTTAGATAGTAATTTTCAACAGCTTGATGAAAACAAAAAACCAAACTTTTGAAAATATTTCAAGCCACATGTGTCCATAACGTTCAATTGATAGATTGCAGAGATATTGCTTTGTTCTTTTATAAAGTTATAATGAAGCCACAAATCTAAACCTTACATTTTTCCTGGGCTACAATAGTGCATTCGGTTTTTAAAATTGAGTAATATTAAATCAAATAGCAGTTCTTCGGACACGTCTCGTTTTCAACATTGTCACACAAAACATGTATGAATAATACGTTGGTGACACTGTAAGCCTATGTCAAATTTGAGGTTAGCAGGTTAGGTTTTGCGTCCATCTGCGTCAAAACTGACGCAAAACCTAACCTGATAACCTTGAATTTGGCATAGACTTACAGTGCCACCAACATATTCATACATTTGAATTTCCACAACCTGCTAAGGATCAGTTTTTTTTTTATCTCACGACAGTAATGTAAACCTCATTCAATTGTTTTACATTCGAAACTGAAAGTATTATTCATCGTATAGTTTACAGGACGTTGTGATATATATTAAATACAGAGTGCTATAAAATATAAATTTCATACTTAACATTTTTAATAAAGCCAGGAAGCACAGGAAGCAATCTATTTTTGTCTCTCCTGCTTAATATGTGAATTCAGCTTAGTACCTAGTGTTTATTTATTTACTTGGTCATGGTTCTGTTTCTCCTCCAGAAATTACATTAATTGTTTTCCATTTCTAAATTATCTGTGACTGTTTAAAGATGTGGTTTTGAAAACAGCTACATTGTGTACTAGTGAGATCTGCAATACATGTAAATGACAGAAAGTAATTGAAATAGTTCAAAAATGTTGTTTTCCTGTACTGCGGATCTCATTGAAATTGTAAAATATTTCCGTCAGTTCTGTAACCTTTGTGGAATGTGACACTTCTCTGATTAAAATGTTAAGATTGTATGTATTTAATAAATATTTATAAAATACTGGCGCCCTTTTTTTCTTGCTGTGATTGTGTGTGGTTGAATGTGCTCAGCATATTACATTTCCAAGTTTAAATACGGTGTAATAGATCCCGTTTCAAACCAAATCTGTGATTATGTTTCCACAGTAAATGTATTTTAGCCAACAGTTAAAACATTAGAGCTTAATGTTGTGTTTTCAAAATGGTGAATATTTACATCACGCGATTTTATGTCTAAAACCAATAAAAAAATCCAAATCTAATTGGTCTTGCAATGATTAAGGAATATTACAACTCAAGGCCGAATATTTTTTATTGAAATTGCCTACAATTGTTACAAAAGTCGCTCATAAGTTGATCGGCAAAGTATTGTTCAAGAAATCAACAAAATTTTCTGGATTTAATCAACAAGTGGTTCTATTGGTCTAGTTCCGATAATTCTAGCCCATACATTAACAATAAATCTAAATTGTTGATTAGTTTGGTGGGAAACATGAGGATTCTCGAGAGCCCAGTGCAAATACTGAATGTTTCGTTACGAAATGATTAGAACACGACATTAATGACAGTCTTACATAGCTTTCTAATATTTATTATCAAAACAACTAGAGATGCTCATTCCAAACGTTGAAACCTGTCTCGAGTGTCTGGGACGGTGACTTGACCAGGCGGTACAGAGGAAAGGTTGTAACGGTAGCGCCTCGTACTAACATTACCATCATTATTGTCGTGGTACCGCTAAATATTTGGCGCATGGGGAAATTTGTAAGAAGTGTTGCAAAGATGAACGGCTGTGACTACAGCTCTGCCTCTCACCTGGACAAATTAACCTTTTTTTACAGTCGTACACGTTTCTTTGCGTTACACAGGCATTTTTATACTAAGTACACACAAATCTTACACTGCAACTAGTCTCAATTTGCACTTTTGTATAAAAGACATAGTGGTTGTTATCGCACGAACAACTTTTTGCAACATAAACGGGAAATCTACCTAGAATACGCTGCCCTAACTCCATTACGATGTACGGTAAGAAAAGGTTGCTCCGGCTAGAAATCAGGCGAGAGGGCGGGTTCTTAATGACCTGAAATTAGGGCTGCGCTCCGGTAAGCAAGGTAAAAGATGTTAAATATTAAAGCGCCACCACATTCGAACTAGATCGGAAAACAAAATCAGCAACAGGTGAACGCACTCTCAACCTGGAAGTAAGTGCTCCACCTTTCTACGTCTGGCTTGGCATGGTGTGAGGCGGCGACTCCAACAGCTTAATTGAACCAACCTTTAGTTGCATTCACTTACATCATCTGAACTCCTGTACATTGAAACAAAACAAATATGCGTGCAAACACCAATGGGTCATTCCAGCCCAAGTGGTCCAGGTGGGTGTGCTCACCATCTCAGATTTTGCTGATTTTTTTTTTATGGAATGAGTATACTAAAAAAATGATCCATGTCAAATATTAGCTTCCTAGCTTTATTGGGGGGGCCTGTAGCCACCCCTAAAAATGGGCGTTTGTGGCCAAATAGGCGTTTCTTTAATAATTTTTATTTCAGGTTCTGGTTGACATAGAAACATGTTTCTTACATCAAATTAAAGGTAATTTCATTCTCCAACTGCTGGTTTTGAGTATATAGCTGTACATAGTACCATTTTAGTGCAAAAAAATCACAAAGTTTAGTGAAAATACTACATATTCAATAATTTAATTTGAAGGGGGGGGGGGGGGGGGGACAACTTCATAAATTAATTTTAAGTGATTAATGTTCAGAATTGACCATAACATCAATTCCAAGTTGTTAGAAAAAATGAAAATGTCCCCCACAGTCTGTATAGCTCTTTGAATTTCACCATTTCCATGTTTTCGGCCATGTTTGATGGGGTATATCTCCTGGGGGGGTCAACATACAAAAACGTTGATGACACAATTTTAAAGGTAATATCAAGATCTTTCCACACAGAAAAAATCAGAATATGAAAGTTGCTCAATCAAAAGTTATGTACATATCAGTAAGTGTATTCCTTTAGATGGAACGTTGTAGTACAAAGGGTGATATATATTAGTAAGAGCAGACTTCAAGTTTCACAGGATAAAAAAATATAAATATGTTAAAGTGCAACAAAACTTTGCTGCAATTTAAACATATATTAAAATCTTTCTGTTCAAAGTAAATGAACAGTGGGTTTGGAAAAATAAAAGAAACAGATTAACAACTTTAAGAGTACGATTTTGAAATATATTCTTGGCCTATAACACTGAAAATGTACTTGAAAACATATATATAGTGAAAAATGTACTTGAAAATTATATATATAGTGATAAACATTTGACATAGGATAATGTTTTAAGTGGAATATTATATAAACAGAACAATTATTTCTTATAATTTGGGAATTTAAAGGCCCCTCGCTGGCTTGTTATAGGCACTGGATGTTCAAGTTTTTGTTGTACTTGGTCCCACTTGTAAGCAATTTCATCAGATTTGCTGGGCCAGCGATAATAATCAGTTCCTGATTTTTCCATAGCATTAATTAACAATGGATACTCGTTATTCTCCAGTATATTTGTTACTTGGCCGACATAAACTTGATTGTCGTAAGTAAAAGAAACAAAGTCTCCAACTGACACTTGATCCTTTATATCACTGGATTGCAAATTAGGTTCTGCATCAGCTATGAACAAGAAATTTTAATTAATTAATATAATTTGTAAATTCAGAAACAAAATATAAACCTATTACAGTACCTAAGATGACAGTTCTATGTGTTGTATAAATCTGGCTCGTGCTCATTTCATATGCATCTATCTCACTTTCACTTCTTGGGACAAACTTATGAACCATTCTGCTGCCTGGAACTGCTTTTCCATTTTGAAACCAACACTACATTTTACATTATCAGAATAGCACTACCAACTGCTATAATTGTATGAAGATTTTTTTTTAATGTTTAATAATAATCTTAGACCATTCTAATAGTTAAGCAAAGATAATTTAAAAAAATAATCTTACTGCAAAGATTGTATATTGTAAACAATGTAACCAAGAATTTTCTTAAAATAAAAATGCACATAACTTTTGAATGAGCAACTTTCATATTCTGATTTTTTCTGTGTGGAAAGATCTTGACATTACCTTTAAAATTGTGTCATCAACTTTTTTGTATGTTGACCCCTCCAGGAGATATACCCCATCAAATATGGCCGAAAACATGGAAATGGTGAAATTCAAAGAGCTGTACAGACTGTGGGGGACATTTTCATATTTTCTAACAACTTGGAATTGATTTTATGGTCAATTCTGAACATTAGTCACTTACAATCAATTTATGAAGTTGTCCCCCCCCCTTCACAATAAATTATTGAATATGTAGTATTTTCACTAAACTTTGTGATTTTTTTGCACTAAAATGGTACTATTTACAGCTATATACTCAAAACCAGCAGTTGGAGAATGAAATTACCTTTAATTTGATGTAAGAAACATGTTTCTATGTCAACCAGAACCTGAAATAAAAATTATTGAAGAAACACCTATTTGGCCACAAACGCCCATTTTTAGGGGTGGCTACAGGCCCCCCCCCCCCCCCCCAATAATGCTAGGAAGCTAATATTTGACATGGATCATTTTTTTAGTATACTCATTCCATAAAAAAAAATCAGCAAAATCTGAGATGATGAACTACACTTTTAAAAAAAATTGGACCACTTGAGCTGGAATGACCCCAATGAAAAACATACGTAATTAACAACAAATTCTATTGAAATTGTAAAATATGTGAAGGTGACAATGAGTGTTACAATAATTACTTATTACGGTCGAAAATATGCGAAAAGGTTAGTCAGGTTAAAGACGCAATGTTTAAGCTAAACACAAATTACAACAAGAGACATGGCTACATTCAAAACAGTAGTAACTTTAAATTTGGTACAAAGGAACTACGTTATGTAAACAAAATTAGCGACAATTACTCCAACAGTGGTACAACAACGGTTACTTGAACATAAAGTGCAAAACAACATGTTGTCAATAAAACGTGACGGTATTGTTCAACATCTCACGATTTAAATAAATAATGGCCCGACGGCCAAGACAACACTTTTAAAAATCACTTCACTGTAAATGTAGGCCGGTACAATGGTTAACAATTAACAAATACCTTGAATTGAAGAAATCCAGACGTTACCTATTGGTGCCCAATTCCAGCTGCAGGTCGCACCTCAACTGTGACTCAAATAGAACGACAGGAAACCACAGGGTGGAACGATAATCGAGAGAGGGTGAACGGCATTATATCGCCGTAACGCGTATCTTGAATGAAGTACGTACAACACAGGCAGATTTTGGTAACGGAACTGGTGGCTTCATTCCGGTGGTGGTTTAGCACAATAAACGAAGGCTTCACTTAATAATCCGCTTCATGCATAAATTTGAAGTTGCCTTGACTTCCCGATACAGAAGAACCTCTTGGCCAGCCATTCACTTGTACAACACTTAATCACCGGCTCGACAATGGCAACAATGTAATTTCACAACCAACAATTTCAACTTATGCCGGGTCGGCTACGTGCACTGTAAAGCTAATACATAAAAATGGTACCTGAAGAAGTTTATTTAGCTGTGTTGACATCTAGCCCAGTTGTAAGTGGTCTCTCTCCAAACAAACTGCCCCAAAACGTCTGAAGAAACAGTACAAAAGCAACGGGAGCTGCGGGTTGAAGCGGTCTGGGTCTAACATTTCCCAACGAGGGTAAATTCGAAGTCCGTGGCGGTATGGCAAGGCACGAAACGGCAGGGACGGAACTTCCTGATGCATAAATAAGCCTAATACTGGAATTCCCACGACAATAATCCGTCAAACAACGTATTTGAGGCTGCCACTTCACGATAAACGAGAATTTCCAGGCTTGCAACGGCACCCAACGATACTCAACAACAACTCCAGGACCGACAGCTCCAACACGTACAGTTCCAAACACAAAAAGGCGGGGAGAAATCACTATTATTCGAAACATTAACACATTACGATATCTGATCGACAGAAAAGCACGCAGGTAGGTTCAGCACTTCTTCACAAGGCACCAAAATTGACGAAAGCACACAAATAATTCTTAACGCGGAAGCAAGAATATAGCTTCTTCAAAGGGCACCCCGGCCGCGCAAAACAATGGGGGCCGGGGCGCGAAATCGAGACACGTGTTTTCTAACTTGGAGCAGGAGCGGTAGTCAATTACTTAAAGCTACCAACTGGAACTGAATGAAAGGCACATGCGCTACTTAAGCTTGATCCTTATTCCACTCATGGATCACACGGAAAAATTCCAGCAAGCTGATGAAATCCTGACTAAGCAAATGCCTGTGCCTTCGGGGAACAATTAAAACCGCGATAAGCCAGACTGGCAAGCGAAGGCACATTGCGTCACCTAAGTAGTAACAAAGCCCCATTTAAAATTTAATTTCGACGAACATAAATGCACTGCAAAACGTTAATATGCGAGATGGGCAAAAGAAGGTTCGTATGGAGTGAAATTTTGAGCTAAAAATACGGAAAACATAAGATTCGAGAAATTGTTCTTACATGGTCAAATATCCACGTAAACAGCTTCGAAATTTCAAATGCAGTGAGTAGTGTGTTTCTTGCATAATGTAAAGGCACTGCAGTCATTGTCTTTCTTGTGTACACCGCCTCCAGTGACTGGGGGGGGGGGGGGGGGGCTTTTAAGCTTGAGCATCACATGGCGAATTTAATATTATGCTTGATTCATTATTAGTCTTTCACATTTAAAATGGGGTGAGGCCCTGGCGGAACAAGTGAATGCACTAGTGAAAACCAGCTCCAATATTTTAATCACAAACTGCCGAAACAAGAGCGTTTATTTTGTGTGGTAGTGACACGGTTACAGGTGAAAGAAAGGAGAATATCCTACACCAATCAAAGATAAGGTAGGACTAGAATTAAGTAGATAGTTTGAAATTTTTAAAACGAAGGCACCGATAAGTGGTTGACCTCCGACGGGTGGACCGGGGCCAGCTGTTTTGCGCGGTGCACGCGGTGCAAAGATAAAATTTATCAAGCGCTGTTCAACATAAACAACGAACAGGGCCGTATTTGAGGAATTCAGGACTACAAGAACGTAAATTAAACAGCGAAAAATGCAGGAAATGCTCGAAGAAATAAATAAGAAATTAGATAGAATGGAAGTAAGAGATCAACGCATGGAAAAGAAAATAGATACGTTTCAAATGGAACTGAATAAAATTAAGGAAGAAAATAAACAGCTGAGAAGAGAAAATCAACAACTTAGACAAAGGGTAACACAACAAGAGGAGAGAATGGAAGGGATAGAAAGAGAAATGAGAAGAAAGAAAATAATCATGCACGGAATAGAAAGGCAAGAAGGGGAGAGCGACCTACAACTAAAAGAGAAAGTAAGGACAGTCCTAAGGGATATGGAGGTAAAAATAGCAATGGAAGAAGAGATAACAGAAATCAGAAGAATTGGTACGCAGCAAAACGGGAAAAATAATCCAATTCTAGTGGAACTAAGGGAATGGGCAAAGAAAATGGAGATACTGAAAGCGACAAAAAAACTAAAAGGCACAAGAACATACATAGAAGAAGATTACTCAAAGGAGACTCAAGAAACAAGAAAAGAATTGATAAAACATAGGAATAGAATAAGGGCAGAGGGACATTACGCAACGATTAGATACAATAAACTAATAGTAAATGGAGACATCTACTACTTAGAACAATTAAACGAAATAGAAAAGAACAACAAGAAGAGTATAGAACATGATGATACACCTAAAGGAAAAACGGGAGGAAGAACAATCAGTGAAAGATCTCCAGAGGAAGAACTGCAAGAACAATTGAGCAAAATATCCAGAACTAGCAGTAACACTGGTACGATCCCAAAAAACGTAAATATGAACTAACCTCGCATAACGAAAAATCTAAAACGCTACAAGCAAAGAAACAGGCTATGAAAAAGGACACGAAAAAAGGAAAAGAAATAGGAAATGAAGAGATAGGGATAGGAATTTGGAACATAAACACACTAACAGGGAAGGAGATAGAAATAACGGAAGAAATGGACAGTAATAACATACAAATCTTGGGGCTAAGCGAAACTAAGAAAAAGGGCGAGGGAAGTACCTACTTATCAAACAAACACATACTATACTACTCGGGAGTGAAACCGGAACAAAGAGCAAAGGAAGGAGTAGGAATAATAGTCACAGAGGAGATAAACAAAAGAATAACGGACTTTAAGGCAATCAACTCGAGAATAATAGCAATTAGTATAAAAATGGAAGAAACAATTAACATCATACAAATCTATGGGCCAGTAGAAGGAACAGCAGAGGAAGAAATGATAGAGTTCTACACAAATCTACAACAAATACTAGATAAAATGAAAGAAGAAAATGAGAAGACAATAATAATGGGAGACTGGAACAGTAGAGTAGGGAAGGACTATAACAGAGGAATGGGATGTATGGGAATATATGGGGAAGATACACTAAATAGGAATGGAATAAAAATGATAGACTTCTGTAAAGGGAACGACCTAATAATAGGAAACACAATGTGGGAACAAGCAATCGAAGACAAATACACGTTTGTGGCTGAAGAACGAAACGCTAAAAGCCTGATAGACTATATAACATATACACAAGATTTAACAGAGACAGTACAAAAAATTAAAACGATAAAAGAAGCGGAATTAGGAACACAACACAGACTAGTAAGAGCAAGTTACCAAGCAAGACTGAGCAACAACGGAGAAATAAGGAAATATAGTAGTTTAGCGATATATAAGCTAAAAAATATGGAAAACAAAGAAAAATACCAGAAGGAGACAGATTTAGAATTCCAAAAACTGGAGAACAGAAAAACAGACTGGACTTTAGAAGAAAGATGGATAACATTCAAAGAGACACTGCTGAAGATAACAGAGAAAATATGTGGGAAGAGAAAATATAATAATCACGTCAAAAGGACGAGGTGGTGGAATAGCGACATACAAAGACTGACAAAAGAAAAGAAAACAGCATGGAGGCAATATATACAAACAAAAACAGAGAAAGACAGAGAGGAATATAATCGAAAGAGAAACATAGTGAAAAACGCAGTCAAAAGAGCAAAAAAGGAATCCTGGAAGGAGTTTGGAGAAGAAATAACAGAAGTACACAAAACAGACTATAGAAAATTCTGGACAAGAATAAAAAGATTAAGAGGGGATAAAAGGAAAGAAGTAAAAGCAATTAAAAACATGCAGGGGCAAACACTAACAGACACAAAAGAAATACTTGAAACTTGGAAAGAACACTACAGAAATAAGTATAACACGACAGTGCCAGATGATAAAATAACAAGAGGAGAACAAGCGGAACAGCAACAAAAAATTAAGAGAGAAGAAGTTGAAGAGGCAATACAAAAAATCAAAATTGGAAAAGCAAGTGGAGAAGACGGCATAGCACCGGAGATGATTAAATGGCTGGGAAAAAAAGGAATAAACTGGATTTGGGATATCTGTAAAGAAGCGTGGGAAAAACAAAAAATCCCGAGGGATTGGGAAAATAACCTTTTAATTCCGATATACAAGAAAGGAATACAGACGCAGTGCGAAAACTATAGACCAATCTGCTTAGCTCAAACCAGCTATAAGCTATATACAAAAATCTTAGAAAAAAGATTAAGAGAACATGTGGAATCGAAATTGGGAGAGGAACAGGCAGCATTCAGACCGAACAGACAGACAAACGATAACATATATATATTAAGAAATATAATAGAGAGAAAGATAGAAGAAGGAGAGGAAGTATACCTAACATTCATCGATCTAAAAGCAGCTTTCGATACGGTAGATAGAAGGGAAATATGGAAAACCCTGGGAGAACTGGAAGTACCTAGCAGGCTGATAAACGCAGTAAGAAGTACATATGAAACAGTAAGAGCAAGAGTGCAAATGGTGGGACAAAGATCAGATGAATTCAAAATGAGTAAAGGAATAAAACAAGGAGATAGCTTAAGCCCTTTACTATTTATCATTATTATGGACAAAATTTCTAAACAAATTAAAGAAAAATATAACCGAATAGATACAGTCATAGGGTACAGGAACCTAGAAGCAGTTAAAGTGAGCAGTCTGCTATACGCAGACGATGTGTTACTGATAGCAGATAAGAAGAACAAAATGCAAAATTTAGTAAACGCCTGGACTAAAGAAATTGAAAACATGAAAATGGAAATAAATACAAACAAAACAAAAACAATGATTGTAAATGAAAAAGAAACAGACACCCAGATTGACAAAGAAATCAAATGCAAGAATAAATTATTGGAAAGAGTAACAACATACGAATTTTTGGGAAGTATAATAACGGAGGATGGGAAAATAGATGCTGAATTAACAAACAGAGCTAATAAATCAACAAGATTATATTACTCAATGAATAAAACAATACTAGGCCATAAAGACATAGACATAGAGGTGAAAAGAAAAATACATAATGTAATAACGATACCAACAATTACATACGCTTGTGAAAACTGGACTTTAAGAAAAAAAGACGAAAGCAAAGTAAATGCTATAGAAATGAAACACCTTAGAAAAATTGCTGGAAAAACTAAATGGGACAGGGTAAGAAACGACATGATCAGAGAAATAACAGAACAACAGCCAATAATAGAAAAAATAAAAGCGAAACAACTGAACTGGTATGCGCATATAGTAAGAATGCAACCGGACAGAATTACAAGAAAAATAATGGAGATGGGAAAACCAAAGAAGAGGCAAAGGGGAAGACCAAGAAGAAAATGGATGGACCAAATCCGAGAATTTGGAATGGAAAGAGGAAAGACGGTAGAGGAAATGAAAATCCTAGCAAGAGACAGGAAAGAATGGAGGAAATGGATACAGGACAAGGAACCCACATCCGACGCCTGAAAGGGCATAAGGATTAGCGAAGAAGAAGAAGAAGAAGAAGACATTTAAAATGTACTTAAATTGCTGCACTTGGTTTTATTTGTACTTGTAAATCAAAGTGGTAGTAACGTCAACCTACAGTAAATGTCTTTACTTGTTGATTTATGTATGAGCAAGGGGTCTATATGGTTCCAGGCCATGACACTCGCTCGCATGCCAAATTTTCTGCTAGGCCATTCCAGGACACACCAAGAGACTTGTTTCTACTGCAATACCAATAGCTTCCAGACAAGTTATTTTGGTGCTTTAAGGTGGGGTCGATACACCGGTTGATTCCTAGAAATGCAATAACTCCTCGCATGTATGGCCTACCTAAGATACATAAGGAGGGCGTGCCATTGAGACCAATTGTCAGCGCGATCAATTCTCCTACACATGCTTTGGCAAGACATTTATCCAGTATACTACAGCCTCTAACTGGTAAAACAGACTCCTTTGTCAAAGATTCAGCAGAGTTTGTCCAGAAACTAAAAAACATAAAGTTAAACAAAGATGATCTCTTAGTCAGTTTCGACGTAGTATCACTCTTCACGAAAGTGCCGGTTGATGAGGTGCTAGTAATGCTCAAAGATCTCTTGTCTACAGACCAAGTCGAACTTGTCGAAATTTGCCTGAAAAACACCTACTTCAGTTGGAACAATAAAATATACGAACAAGTCGAAGGAGCGGCCATGGGTTCACCGCTATCACCTGTTATCGCTAATATCTACATGGAAGCTTTTGAAACCAAGGCTCTCGAACAAGCGCAGCTAAAACCGACTTTCTGGTTGAGATATGTAGATGATACCTTTGTCATCTGGTCACATGGACGCCAGACATTGAATCTGTTTCTAAAACACCTGAATTCTGTACATCCCAACATACAATTCACAATGGAAGTAGAGGAAAATTGCAGCATTCCGTTTCTAGACGTCCTGGTGAAACGCAAATCAGATGGCAGTTTAGGACATGCAGTCTATAGAAAGAAAACACACACGGACAGATATCTAAATGCTGACTCACACCATCATCCAATGCAAAAAGCAACAGTTCTCCAGACTCTGGCGACAAGAGCTGTACGTATCTCAGACAAGGAAAATCTAGAGAGAGAAAAGCTACATCTGTTTGACTCTTTACAAAGGAACGGATACACAACTACCGCCATACGAAAAGCTCTAGGCAAGACTATGACAAAAAAGGCTAAAGAAGAATCTCCACCTCTGGAAGGCTTAGCTTTTCTACCTTACGTTAAAGGCTCGACTGATAAGATAGGACGTGTCCTGCAACGACGCAACACCAAAACTGTGTTCACGGGCAAGGAAACTTTGGGTAACGGTTTCAGATCGGTAAAAGACAAGATTCCAAGTTTAAAAACCGCTGGCGTATATCGCATTCCTTGTTCTTGCGGCTCGAGTTACATTGGACAGACTGGTCGTTCCGTTGATCTAAGACTCCAAGAACACAAAGGCGATTGCAAACACAAACGCATCACAAAATCAGCCGTAGCTGAGCATACATTTACAAATGGGCACACTCTAGAATTTCAGCATGGCAGAGTACTTGCCAGAATACCTCATTACTTCTCGCGAGTGATACGTGAAGCCATAGAAATAGAAAAACATCCAAATAATATCAACAGGGAAGATGGCTTTAAGCTTAGTAAAACGTGGACTCCTGTGATTCACCATCTAAAGCATTACAACCACTGTGCGTTATACGGCCACGCCCCACGGATTATGTTGCACTCAGATGACCAACCAGCGTTACGCCACTCCGCGCGCCTGGCACAGAGGACTATAAATAGCTCCACACCGACCTTCGGTTCTTAGTGCGACTTTCACTCTGATGATGCAAGCTGCAAGGTCTTGCGAAACGTTAGTGAATATGGATGCACAAACAGCAAAACGGCCAAACCTGCCTAAGTATCCTCGTTCTCAAGATACTCAAACAACACGAGCCACCAAAGAGCATGGCCATCGCGCGGGTTTTTGCTCGACTTCACAAGGTGCAAGGCACATTAAGCCAGAAAATGCTGGGTGTTCATATACAAATACTACGCGGTCTAAGCCGAAATTCTATGCTAAGGAGAATATTTTGAAGAAATTACTGTTTTAGATGAAGTCAAAATTAGAGAGTTACTTGCAGTGGAGAAGTAGGTACCTACCCATTTGGAATTGTTTTTTAGTCGAATGTTAGGTTAAGTGATGCACTACGACGTAAATAGCAGTGATTTTATAATTTTTTTCTTAACTGGCATGTATCACAATGACAGAAACAGTGCAGTTACAGATTGTTCATTTAGTGACCAAAAGTAGTAATTTTTTATATGATTTCGAAGGCTTTCACGGCCATTGTCATTAAGTAATAAACGACTTCTGGGATTGGACCGTGTCATGATTGAGGTCGAAGAACTCAACGTTTTGCACACTTTCGTAAGGGGCTTCATCAGGAGGAAAAGCAAAAGAGCACGGTAACTCAACGTGTAAACCACGCCAGAGGCGAAACTCTTCTAACGGTCGCCTTTCTCTTTCCGATCGTTGTGTTCGATATTTCAGGCTACGAATAAGATATCGAGATATGGTTTTTACTAGCCTATTTAGGTATCATTTTACTACATTTTTATGAAAAAAAAGTCATATTATTTCATTACATTTTTTTAGAGAATTTTGCAATTTTCTGTTATTATATCAAAAAACGCGCTCTAACGGCATCACTAAGAATTAGACATATCACAGGTAAGATGGGTTTCATGGAACAAGAAATGCTTTTTCCAACGAGACCAAGTTTGTTAAAATCCGTTCAGTGGTTTAACAGTTACAGCTGTTTATTTAAAAAAACATTGAATTACCTCCCACCACTTTATTTTAATAGATACATCAAAAAGTGTTAAACAAAAATTACTTGAGTAAAGCTTAGCTTTAATAAGCATATATCTTTTGGTAACATTTACTAGGTGGATTTCAGTGAAAAATCACTTTAAAGGTTTAAGTATAGCCCCTCTATTTGCAAATAGTAGCGACATCCTGGGGCAAACCTGATGCAAACATGAAAATACAAAAAGTTACTAAACGGTAAATTTCAGTGTAAACAGTGAAAAAATAACTGATCTGAGTACCTGAAATCCTTTTCTGCCACTATTTTTATAGTTATCGACACAACACCGTGGCATTTCCACGTCCTCGACTTAGAATTTGCCCCCGAAGAGAAAAATGAGTAAAATCACGACAAATGTCAATGTCACATTTTAATTAATTATACAACTTCCTTGGCAATTTTTAAATATGCTAGGGACTTAAGGGATACCAACGTGATTTTGCCCCAGCGGCAACATCAAAGGTTGTCGCTACTATTTGTAAATAGAGGGGCTATAGGTTTAAGCAGAGCCAGTAGATATAGAGAGTACCGCCACGTCCGCCATGTTTATTCCTCTGACATATGCGTCACTTTGAGGTTTGTAACACAATTCCGTCAAAGTGACGTTTGTTGGCAATCCAAAACTTTACTTAAAATTGGCAAGACTGTAAGTATGTCAAATTCGAGGTTAGTAGGTTAGGTTTTGTTTGTTATTTGACACAAACTGATGGAAAACATAACCTGATAAATTCGAATTTGACATAGACTTACAGTCTTGCCAATTTCAAGTAAAAATTTAGACATAACTCAATCAGTCATTGCTGATGGGAACAAAAATGGCGGCGATAGCGGGATTTTCACGGATCAAGGAATGGCGGTACTCTCTATATCTACTGGCTCTGGGTTTAAGATGGCGGTTACGCCCCCTGGTGACCATTTTGGAAATCTGAAAATATTTTCCACGGTCTTCTTTTGGCCACTTTAGTCATAACTTTTTTTACCGAAAGTCTCTACGACGAATAGTTTCCGAGATACAACACTTTGCATTCTTATCTGGCCACCCTGTACTTTTGGGGTAACACAATTTCATAAAATTAAGCTGATATTTCTTACATTTTACATGGAGCCATAATTTTACATTTTGAACAACTTTTATTGATGATACTTTCATGTATTTAAAACAGAAAAGGTACTTTACCTGAAAAAACAAGTTTTTTACCTACCTACTACTTATGAGGGCTCATAAAGACCAATCCAACATTTCAGTATTACGATTTTCAACTTAGAATTAATCAAAGAATCGCTCTACCTGAGGATTTTAAGGCATTTACAGGGCACCCTGTATACAGGGTGTTTCATAACGTATGGAGGAGACTGAAAGGGTAACTAGAGGCAGAGCTATGCAGTACTCGAATAAAAGTACACAGTTGCTGTACTCTGAATACTTTTAGTGTACTCTGTATTCAGTTCATGAGTACATTTTTTAAAATGTACTTGTACTTGTATTTGACGCATTTACGTGTACTCGAGTACATATCCCTGTACTTGAATACATGTACGTGTACTCAAATACATTTACGTGTACTCGAGTACATATCCGTGTACTCGAATACATTTTCGGGTACTCTAGTACATTGCACTGCGCAATAAGTACCTACATTTTTATCCACTTTCAGACATGTGGCCGCCAGTTGCCATAAAAAGCTTAATTGCAGTTTTGTAATCCTTGCAGTCGTACAGTGTTCAGGTTTCCCGTTAGTTCGTTACTGGATTGTTTAATAAATGACTGACTACAGTGATTACCAATTAGTGACACGATTAGATCACACACAGTGACATGAGATATTAAAAGTAATAGGTAGAAATCTTTCAGTTTGTAAAGTACACCGTGTTATAGATGCGCAGAACGCTAGAAACGTTCGAACGAGTCCATTACGTTTAACAAGGTGATTTCCGCTATTGTATTCAGTTCATTTTGCTTTCTCGTGTGTTTATCAAAGCTTAACTCTACTTTTTACTTCTTTTTGCATTTTAAAACAGTTCTTTTTAAGAAAGTAAAAATTTTCGTTTACAGTATGAATTTGAGGTTAAGATTACCGTACACGCCTCGAGTAAACCCATTGCTACGCCACTGATACCGGCTATTGGCAAATAACTGTAGCCCATGCCTATGTACTTCTTGCTTTGACGCCACTCTAGTAAGTAAGCAGCTACCTAAATTAATGATATGTTCTTAATTACTAGACCTTAGGTAGTAAAAGCATCATTAACGAAGTTCTGCACAATATTCAGATCACCTCGGCCACTTAGTATGTGCTTTTATAAAAAGTATAGCATTCACATACATTGTAGATGCTTTGCATAATGATAAAAAGATTAAATTACTTTTATTTTTTATTTTCTTACGTACAGTTTTCGATGTACAGTAAGTGAGAAAAAATGAAGGCTGATTTCCAGGATTCTAGACACTTCAGTGCAAACTTTATTTTAAATGCATGCTTAAAAGTACTGCAAACACGGTTTTCCAATGTATTTCAATTAGAGTTAGAAGAACCCGTTGTGTCGTAGCTACGGTAACATTTCCGAAGTTTAAGCTTCATTTGTTCAACTGTTTGAGGAACCAAACCAGTACAACAACTGATTCCATAAAGCAAATGATCGTTTTATCAGCTAAACAGCTGCTGGAAATATATTCTGAAAATTCATTGTGTACTTGTACTCGGTACTCGATTACATTTTAAGTAAAGTATTTGTACTCGGTACTCAAGTACTTTTTGTCTGTACTCGGAACAGTTCTGACTAGAGGGGACTAAAATAGAGTTATTTTCTTAATAAACTTATGACCAAAACCCAACAACAAGAAAGTTAGAGCAAGTTAAAGTTGAATAAATTAACGAACATTCTCTACAAACGTAATTTACATTTTAAGTTCAAGCAGGGGATATTTGGGAGTAAACCAATGTTGAGTTAAAAAAATTAATAAAAAATAAATAACAAAGATTACGTCTATTTTTCTTTTAAATGCTTACAAATTGGTGTTCACTGAAACTTGTTTCAGTGTTAATTCATTTAAACATCAAAATTAAGAGACATCAGCTATTAAGTGTTTAATTTGACTTCAATAACTAACTACAGTATCGAAGAATATGTAAATATGATTATTATGTATGGAGCTACTGAAGAAAATACTGCACGTGCAAGACGTATGCGTTCGGAAAGATTTTCAGATCATTAAACGCCTTCTGAAAATACTTTTCTTCGAGTAGTCCAACGTGGAAGAGAGACTGGAAATTTACGACCTAAGAAAGATCATGGTGGTGGCAGACCAAATCAACAGGCAGTGAATGTGAAAGAAGAACTTTTAGAAATGGTTGATGCTGATTCAAATACAACTACACTCCAAATTTCCCACCAAGTTGGAATTTCTCCTTTCTTTGTTGGGCGCTGATTGAGCAACAATGATTTGTACCCCTATCATCTGCAAAAGGTGCAAGGACTGAGACTGACTCCTACGGATTATCTGCTGTGGCAAAAGTTTTGCGAATGGCTGCTAAATGGCACTAATAGAGAAGCAGAACTTCCAATACACGTACTGGTGACGGATGAATGCTGTTTTACTAGGAACGGTGTTCTCAACTTCCACAATTCTCACATATGGGCTGATCAAAATCCACATGCGATTCGCCAGAGTAGTTTTCTGCACATTTTAGTTTGAATCTATGGGCTGAGATTCTGAGCAACACCTTAATAGAGCCTTACGAATTACTAGCATGCCGTAATGACCATTCTTATTTGCAGTTTTTACAATAAGTTCTGCCAGAGCTTCTTGAAGATGTTCCTTTGGATGTGTGCCGTACCATGTGGTTTATGCATGACACTTTAGTCATGCTGTAGGAGATTAACTCGACAACATCTTTCTGCAAAGATGGATCGGTCGGGGTGGATTCATTTCATGACCCCCACACAGTGTAGATCTCAACCCAGTGGCCGTTTTCTTATGGGGTTTTATGAAATAATTGGTATATGCGACCGTAGTTGATATAATTTACGAATTGTGCTGTCGCATCAATGCTGCAACAGAGCAGTTATACCAACAATTTCCAAGTGTATCACCAAACGGGATTTGTCAAGCACAAATGTGCGTTGCAATCTTGGGTCAGCATTTCGAACACCTAATGTGAATGTTTTTATTATGGTGAATTGTTTGTAGCTTATTTAATAATAAAATGATAATTCATAAAACGTTTTCTTTATTTAAAAAGGTATCTTATTTTTACTGTATTTTCACATACATTCTCATAAGAGCATTAATTCTTTCCGGAAATTTTTTTGAGTGCGTTCCAACAACGTCGTATTAATTTGCCCGAGCGGGACGCAAGGGCAAATTAGGACTTTGTTGGAATGCACGAAAAGTAATTTCCGGATATGAATTAATGCTCGAATGCAGATTCGGTAAGAAAATCGTAACGACACAAACCCTAAAAAGAAGCAATGTCTACCTACAAAAAATTTCCAAGAAATTTTTTAGTTGTCTTGGTTATGGCTCGTGAACTAATTTTTCTATTGGTCATTAATGAGTGTCGTACGATTTTCACATATAATCTCATAAGAGCATTAATTCTTTCCGGAAATTTTTTTGAGTGCGTTCCAACAACGTCGTATTAATTTGCCCGAGCGGGACGCGAGGGCAAATTAGGACGTTGTTGAATGCACGAAAAATAATTTCCGGATATGAATTAATGCTCGAATGCAGATTCGGTAAGAAAATTGTAACGATACAAGCCCTCAAAGTTAGGCTGATCTACCTACAAAAAATTTCCAAGAAATTTTGTTGTTGTCTTGGATACGGCTCGTGAACTAATTTTTCTATTGGTCATTGATGAGTGTCGTACGATTTTCTGTATAATTTAAAATTAAACTACCTTAACAGCAAATTTTCAGGTGTTGTACGAAATATGTTTCTACGGAAACGAAAACGCAATGATCCTTTATCTAATAGACGTGTCTGTCCGGGACACTGTTTTGTCTGTCTGGGATGCAGTTTTGTCTGTCTGGGACGCCGTTTTGTCTGTCTGGGACGCTGTTTCAGCAGCCAAACCGTAAGAGATAGAGAAAAAAGTTATTAAAGTTATATGTTTGGAATGGTCATGTCAGGTCAGGAACCTAATTTCAGTCACGTGACACTTCCGGTTTTCGAGAAATCACAAAAAAGATCGTTTTTCAAATAGAACGCGTATTAAATAAAAACTGTTTCAGCAGCCAAACGGAGCTGCGACCCTCTGCGCCTTAAAACGTCGATCGGTTAGGCAACCACTTTGACACCTTCCAGGTCTGGGTACAGTTTTTATTTAATACACGTTCTATTTGAAAAACGGTCTTTTTTTTTTTTTAAATGAGACATTTGTCTCACTGGCTGCTAGTTCTTTCTAATTTTTCTTCATTAATACCAGCAATATTCAACGTTCCTCACAAAAAATAGTCACACAGAGTGACGTCCAGAAAATTAAGGTATGATTCCGATGGTGACCGCAGACTTCAAATGGCAAACTGCAGACTGCAGCGGCAGACCGCCAGCGACAGTACTGGTTTAACTATTTTATATGAAATGCATTCTCAACATAGCGTCACTGTCGCTTGCAGTCGCACCTCACAGTCACTGCAGACCGCACTACCGATCCAGAACCAGTTTTGACACTGACCGCAGAGCGACAATACGTGTTTTTAATAGTTTAAAAAATAAAAATGCGTTTTTCAAAAGCAGATGATGACAAATTAATAAACATTTGAGCAAAACATCCAGTTATTTATGACGCAGGACACGCTAGTTATAGGAATAATCTAGTAAAAGAAAATGTTTGGAAAAGCATAGGATTTTATTCATAAATAATTTTGTCTAATGATACAAACTGATGTATAGGTGCTATGGTTGACATTTATATCATTTCATTTATATTAGTACCTACATTTTGTGGATAGAATTATTCAATTCTTCACGTTCCGCAGTCAATAGCAGCGTCTTGCCATGAAACTGCAAGACCAACTTGTCGCCGTGAGCAACATTGATCAGACCACAGACGGCAACGGCACTGCGGTCTGCGACTGCAGCCTGCAGTTGCAGTCGGTTGCTGCGGTCACCATCGGAATCATATCTTGAGGTGGCCAATTTATGAGAGGAGCGTCACCCTCCTCTACCAATCCATCAATGGGGATACTGTTTATGAAGATGGGCCCTCACGTTAAAAGTAGTGAGGTGGTGCTCCATCATGCATAGACAACATAACTCCACAAAGCATTAACGGAAGGTCGCCAGGATAAAACAGGCTCGAAACAATTTCTACTCCACATATTCAATCTAAAATTGTGCTGAAAGGGCCTTTCTCTGGTAATTTAAGGATCTTCATCGGTATAAACATAATCGTTCTACCGGGTGACCATATAAATGGTTGTGATTTTTTTTGGTTGGCACTGTTTATGTTGTTGGTACTGTAAGTCTATGTCAAATTCGAGGTTAGCAGGATAGGTTTTGCGTCAGTCTGTGTCAAAATTGACGCAAAACCTAACCTGCTAACCTCGAATTTGACATGACTTACATTAAAAAAGTCCATAAGAGGCGGCTGTGGAAATTCAATCATATGAACAATATGTTGGTGGTACAGCCACTGTATAGAAACTGTCTGGCCATATGAAATGTCACTGATGACATAAGAAACAAAATGGCCGCCTGCAGTGGAAGGTCAAAATCAGTGGCGGTATTGGGAATTACTAATATTTTAATTAAATAACTAAATCCTAAGTAGAAGTTAGTAACTGTATTAAGCAAATTGTATGATTTTTAGATATTTCTCTTCATTTAATTTCCGAATTACCCTTTTGAATTAGCAGTTTTTTGTGACCTTTATTACATTGTTCTAGCTTCTCCTTCAAATTTATAACTTCTTGTTCTAGCAGTAAACGAGAATCTACCTCAGTCGGAATGCATTCGCCTGATTTTTTTTATTGATGATGATGATGGCACGTGTATATCAAAAATTATATAATTTTCTGTGTAGGCAGATGCATTTTCAGTGTTTCCAGGCTCTAATGTGGACAGTGTGAAAGAAAATAACGGCACAGCATTACTTTTAAGTTTGCTTTTGCGTCAACACGTAGTTTCTCCCGCATGGAATCTTTAAAATGCCGTTCACATATTTGTGCCAATTTTCCCGATTCACCTGCTTGGCCCACAAGTCCCGCCTATTTTTGTTTCTCGGAAAGTGTTTCATTTTAATTCCATCTTCTGTGTTATTGTTGCATCCAAATGCACAACAAAACCCCATATCTAAAACTCCAACTTTGATAAAATCAATTTTAGGGCTGACTTATTAGCTTACCGATAACGAAATGTATTGTACTTCCAGCAGTTTTCAAATATATTCACTTATAATACCATGAGTAGTCAAAGTTATGTCGACTATTTTTGCGGTGGTGTCACGAATGTCCATTGCGCTTTGGTATGTATCCTTAATCCTAAGCGCAATGGACATGAGTAGTGATACCACCGCAAAAATAATCTACTTAACTTTGACTAAGAATGGTATTCGAGGGACTATTTAATGAACCAAACTACTTTTTCAAATTAGTTTTCAGTAAATCTAGCAACAAACTACGCAATTTCTATAGTAACAGAACACTAATATTGACTTTTTCTAATAAAAATCACATTTGTTAAAAATAGTCACTTGAATACCTTCTAGGAAGATATATCCACTGATATTTTTTTGATTGGTCAAGAAACGTCAGAATTCTGGATTTTCATTGGTCACTTTTTGGCAGATGACAGGTGAATTGAATAGTCACTTATAATACCATGAGTAGTCAAAGTTATGCCGACTATTTTTGTGGTGGTGTCACGAATGTTCATTGCGCTTTGGTAAGATTAGGACGAGTGCGCTAGCACTCGTCCTAATCCCAAGCGCAATGGACATGAGTAGTGATACCACCGCAAAAATAATCTACTTAACTTTGACTAAGAATGGTATTCGAGGGACTATTTAATGAACCAAACTACTTTTTCAAATTAGTTTTCAGTAAATCTAGCAACAAACTACGCAATTTCTATAGTAACAGAACACTAACATTGACTTTTTCTAATAAAAATCACATTTGTTTAAAAATAGTCACTTGAATACCTTCTAGGATGATATATCCACTGATATTTTTTTGATTGGTCAAGGAACGTCAAAATTCTGGATTTTTGTTGGTCACTTTTTGACAGATGACAGGTGCATTGAATAGTCCATTTTATTATATTCACTTTCAACTGAAAGTAATGCCAAAATCGTTTCTGGTCGATAGTAGAGAGCAGAGAAGTTTTTATCAACTTTATTTTTTAAAAGAAACGTTCTGCTGAAGCAACACTCTTATTTGTAATAACCACGAGTAAATATATTACTTCTTTACTTTTGTATGGAGGCTGGAGAAGTGTGATAGTTTGGTACCGCTCAATGCTCTAATGAGCGAAAGTACAAAAACATGATAATCCTGCCACAAGCAGACTAGCAAATACCCAAAATAACCCATAACTAATAGCGTTCAACGGGCCAGCTGAGATACTCACCATAAAAATGCTATCTCTATTATATCCACGAGATGGTGTTTTGTCCAGATTTTATTTAACCAACCAACTATAAGAATTGGGAAAATAATGGAGATACTGCAACCAACTCAAGGTTCACCAAAAATTGCATAGTTTGCCTTTTTCTGAGCTCATCCGGAAGCAGCTCAATTAAAATTCAAAAGAAAACCGATAAGCTGATTTACCATCATAGCGAGCCGAAATTACGCTAGAAAACCTAAAGTTACTAAGTGGTCCTACTACGACTCGACACGGCAAGACAATTAATTCAGCAAATTGGAGTAGACGATGCTCAAAATCCCACAGAGAACGCTTGAAAGATCAAAACTGTATGAGATATCACACGCAGATTCGATCACATGATCCACATGGTGAGAAAGACCTTGCAAATAAAGCCACACATGTGGGACAGCATACACTGCGCATTCCGATTAATGCCAGACTTGACAGGTTCACACATACATAAAAAATTATTGATTAAATATTATCATATATTTAGCCTCCAAATGTCAAAATAATCACTTCGTTACTAACTACGAAAATGTATAAATTACTAGAGCTAATTAACCATAATAGTACTTTCAGCGAGGCCTAACAAAACTAGGAAACGTCATATTACTCGTAAATGGAGAATCCTGTAATCAAAACCAAACGTATAAAAGCAACTAAACCAACCGTGGTGGGAGAAACCACATTTATCCTTTAAATTTATATGGCAATTGAGTAGCTTTTACGGAAAACTACAGGTAAGGTAGATAACTAGGACTAATGTTAGAAAATAAAGCAGAAATAGGTGCTTACGTCAAAATGAGAGTACCAACCTGATACGTATGTGTTAAACCCTTAATTTTCCTTCTTATCATAATAAACTTATAAAGATATTATAGTCATGATTCTAAAATCGGCAATAAGGCAATTCCCATTATTGGAGTATATTTTTAAGGGTTTTATTACGTTTCTAATCTGCTTTTAAAGGGTACAGTTGTGACGTTAGCGCCGGCCGAAATTGTATTTTGGCGCATTGGAATACGTTCGAATTTGACCGCCGCCAAAACTTCGTCACAAATTGTCCGAAAACATCGCCGAGGCACGAAGAAACAATCGAGGTGCGCAGAGGTCACGAGCCGTCATCGTTCAGCGCATCCTTGCCTAAAATTCTGCCCAAATTACGGCGTATGGTAATGTATAAATAAGAGGTATCGTATATTGTGAGGAGGACTTGCATCCAGCGTTCCGAACCGGCGCTCCCGCCTTGGGCCTCTTGGGGCTCAAGTCCTGATTCCGTCCGAAGGAACCTTTTGACTTTCAGTCTTAGAACCAATCTTTCCCAGAAATCCCCGAATTCCTGTTAAAGATCAAAGTGGCTCATTGATTTAAATGCCTGTGATCTCCGCCGAGCTAATTCAGGAGTTATCTTGTCTAAAATTCAAACGTGGATCATTGTTTATATGCCTGTCTGGAATTTGGATACGTTTACTCTTCGAATCCGGCGTTGTCTAAAACTCGTACGTGGATCGTTGTTTATACGCCTGTTAATAAGGGTTTTAGATCTCCTCGAAACCGCTTCCCGACAACATTCACGTAATTCATTTAGAAAGCATTTTAAAAGCGAGGCCCCCCAGGTCTGTGCATAAACTTGAACCATTTGCGAGGTTAAGTGCCCGCAACGAAACTCCCGTAATTAACGTACCCGTAAAGATTCAGAGCTTCACTCACCTGGAAGAAACTCGTCCTGAGGATTTCCCATCCTTTCCGCAGTGCCCCAATTCATAGTACATAATCTTCCCGAGATCTAAACCAAAAATTGTGAGGTTAGCTTCAAGCTAGAAGTAATTCATGTAGCTTAAAGGAGGTTTTACTCACCTTGAATAACGTAATTAGAAAACCCCTAGTTAATACCTAGAATCCCCTGGAATTTAAATAACAGCTTTAAAACGCAAATTTGGCTTAAAAGTCATTAGTTGACACATGATATTTAATTCTACCGTCTTTTCACTTATCACACAAGGTTTTGCATCACACGAGGTTTTGCGGGCACTGTAGAATAGCTTTGACGTAATGGGATTACGCCTTACATCAAGTTCAATCTCAACACCCCCGAAATAAAAGCAAATATAACTTTATTTCTAGCCCACGATAAAGGTAAACAAACTTAAACTAGATTCTGTTTCCAGTTTAGCCGAGTAGAGGACGCTCTTCTAACTACGAGCGTGACCTTATACGAGCTCCCTCGTCCTGCCGCCGAGAAAGTACGAGAAGAAATATCGTGGCTTGCCTAACCCAGTAGGCGCCAGCCTGCCCAAGATACATTAAAATCCAAATCTTTTATTTAAAAATATATGGAATATTTTAGTTATTATTTTAAACTGTAAATAGGTATATAAAATAAACCGCTTTGTTTGATGTGTACTTGATTGTATATTTGAGTTGATCAGACTGAACCCTGGCATCTGGATATAAAATTATATGTTGAAAATTTCCTTAACAATGGTAATTATTTATTGCACGAAAATAAGTAAATAATTAGTAAAGATCAGAGTGTTATACAGTTGTGGGCACTCGGGCGTTTCTGGGCTGTGTTCGTTCGCAGACCAGTAGTCGCACCACTAAACTAAATTATAGTTTAGAAAAAAACAGCTTTTAAAGCTGGCTAGCAAATAAGTAACATAATTATTGTTTAAATCAGGTACAGAAATTGGAAAAAAAAGGTTGAAAAGAAGAAAGATCAGTAAACTGAAACAGCTTCAAAATTACTTTGAGCATTGAATATAGTATGCTGACAAAGAACTATCGTTTGAGTTCTAAACAAATCTAAAATGTGCCTAAAGTCCCGTTTGAAGCATCTTTTCGTGGAAACAATAAATTTGAAGGTAATAAAAGCTCACAGACCAAACACCAAAATCCTCGATTTGATGGTAAATAACTTTTTGAATTTGGAAAGCGAAGAAGACTTGTTGATTAACTATACAATTATAGTTCGCTCCTAATGAATTTTACACATTTTTGAAATATCTTAGGAAGGTGAATTTTAAAATAAACGAAGAACGGAAAGAATTATTTATATACTTGCTAAACAATTAGCATAGTAATTAGTATCCTTTTAAGTTACAAGCAGTGCATGT
This sequence comes from Agriotes lineatus, assembly GCA_940337035.1. NCBI lineage: Eukaryota > Metazoa > Arthropoda > Insecta > Coleoptera > Elateridae > Agriotes > Agriotes lineatus. The sequence continues at coordinate 90,841,583 of OW679203.1, forward strand.
ATTGCGTTACTAGGAAATACAATCCAAGTACAGGTTCTGCTCGAACAACTTCTATAACTTGTAAATAACTTCATATAAAGTAGAATTTAAGTCAAGAACTTTATTTTTAAGTTCTGCTCACAAATCCGTTAGGAAATCATGGTTTCTTCCCAAACAACTTTCGATAATCAGAAAGAATCTTGAATATCCAAATCTACAGATTCGAAAACACCTACAAGACAAATTGTTCAAGAATACAAGTGGTATTAGTAAGTAAGTTTAGTAAGTAAGTTTATTTTTAATATTAATATTACATGTTTCTCTTACATACATTATAAATTAAAATATTATCGAAGCAACCCATATTTAAAAAAACATACTACAGTGTATGCGATGTCAAAGTCATAAACACAAAGAAAATGTTTGCACAAAAACCTTTAATGTACCAAATGCGTGGGATCACAGCTCACCAAAAATTTTGAAAAATAAACTAGCGATGACGAAATTTAGTGTGTTAGCTGTGGTCACAAGCAATCAGCAAATTATAAAGGATGTGTTAGTTATAATCTAAAAGAAAGATACCAATTACGGCATGCTGCTAAATACTTCATATGTCCAGAGAGCGAATAATCTAGAGCAAAGTTGATCAGCGGAATCCTGTTAATATGTAACAAACTAGTGATACATCAGAACTTTAAAAGATGACCAAACATGGTACCCACAGTAGTTAAATAAACGGTCAATAAATTAAGTATTCTGAATGGAATACTAACGGTTTCAAACAATATGCTCAGAAACTATAGACAGTCTTGCAATATCAGAACATATTATTAGTGTCAGAACGAGATTTACTCAATTATGAGGTATGCATATATCAACATTAAACGTCATAAAGTCGAACCTTATAATTTAAACTATTTACAAACACCTAAAATAACGATACGTGATCATCTGGTGAAGCTGATTGTTTCTGCAGTATACTGTCCACCGAAACATAAAAATACACAAGAAACGATTTGAATACTTTTTCAAAACTGTGGGTAAAAATTCGTTATAGCTGGAGACTACAACTCTAATAATAAACTCTAGGGAGCATAACGATACTCATTGACGAGCATTATCATCTTATTACTCAGCAATACTAATGATGTTGTTTATTGAGCGTTTATGGCGTCTAGCGAAGACTTTCTTATGAAGTGACAATTTTATGTAATTATAAATTTTGCGCACTCGCATTCCCGGCTCTGCCAAAGGTCATTTTGTTTTCAGGGTGAAGTATTCACTCGGGCGACGTTTTAAGCTTCTTTTTCGTTTCGCTGTAAACCAAGCCAGTATTGCAGCGTGTCTTCGCTTCTCTAACCTCAAGCTAGAAATTGAGGACGATTTAGTGTGGTTCTCGCCTTTAGAGTGGATTTTGGTGTAGGCGGAGTTTAAGAGTATTTTTACTTCATCAAAATAACGGATTAGGCGTTCGAGTTTGCTGAAGTTTGCCTTAAATGGCCCAAATCTTCAAGTTATAAAACTACTTGTCCCGGTTCACTGCCCTCGGATAGGTGATTTTAACCTCACTCTCCTAGAGCCCTGTTTGTAATGCGGCCTTGGCCTACTGCAATGCGGGCTATTACTGTTTGCCAAAGAACCTGCAATCTGCCCAGGGAGCATTTAAATAACGCCAATGGAGTAACTATTTGGTTGTGCACATAGTTATTTTATTAAATTTTGTGGAGTGTTTCCAAGTTTCGGGCCGAATTCTTCATATTTCGCGTGAAGTATAGCGTCTGTTTATTTTGTGTGAAACTATGTTGCTGCGCCGAATGCCAGCGTATTCAATTGAATCCATTCAGGGCGACTCGAACTTCCTCTTTGCTTATATTGCGATGGTATTAAGCCCTACAAACTCAACTCTGATAGCATTGCCAAACTAATGGACATTTCACTAAAGCTCAGGGTGAGGTATTTTATAGAACTGCAAGGCTAAACTTTGAATTTAATAGATTGAATGCATTGGTAAAGAGATGCCAATTAATAGCAGTATAATTAATTAAAGGACGGTTTAAGCAAAGCTCAATTCTCACAAGGATCTACGTTGAATGTAAAATAAAATTTAAAATATGAGGTTTGTGCAAAGTAATAGCCGAACTATTAATTACAAAATGGTTTGCAAAGGCAATCAATTGAAGCGAATAATTGAAGTAGAGTTAAACAGTGAAATATTTGTCAGGGTTTTAAAAGAAAGGTAGGAAAAGCTAGATAAGCTAATGAACGTTGCAACGAGCAACTAGGAAGGTGGAAATTAAGGCATTTGATGAAAAATTGTAAGAATCAACAAGCCAGGGTTATATAATAAAACATGACGAAAAGGACACAGCAGATGAACTAAAATTGTGTGGAAAATAAGACAGGTGAAATCAAGCCACGCCTTGGTGAAGGAAGTACTCTCATAATATTAATCAGTGCAGTGACTTATGTGAACATTTTAAAGCAAATTAACAAACGTGCAGTGACGCAAATACTTGATTAACTAATTATAAATGTGGACCATAATATTAGAATAAGAATTTGTACATAAGTTGTAATTTTTAAGCAAAGTTAGATTTATAAGTAAGCATTTTGAACTTGATTCACATCCGTTTTTATTTAAGATTAATACTAGCAATTGTTTATAGCGGATATTGAAGAGATCAATTGAATTAATGTAAGATTTGACATGTTGTAAAATGTACTCCTAAATAAAGTTAATTTTCATGTAACAAAAAAATTTTTTTACAATAAAAATTATACCGGCCAATTCAGTGCAATTTTGTGGTCGTGTGGTGTTAATTGCATCAAAATCCAACACCATAAGTTGTAAAGTTTTCCGAGCCCGAGTGACCATAACCTAACATCGGAGGCAGCCTATTTGGATCTCTGCGTGGAGGCCTGCGAGTCGAGACAGCCCAGAGGGGAAGACACCTGTGCTTAAAGCAGCCCTTAGAGGACGTCATCGAGGAGTTGCAGCAGCATCAGGCCCATAGCAGTCCGACAACGAGACCAGCGTTCGGCAACAACAACAGGTACTGTCTACCCCTAAAATTAAGCTAAGTGAGCACTGGGAAGTTTATGCATGAGTACCAAGAGTGATACCCAAGTCAATACAAGCCATATTCATAGCTGGAAAATTAATCCTGACCGCAGAATAGCCCAACTCCATAGTTTGTGGTTATGTAACAGTTAGATCCTGAAACGACGCCAACTAAAACAATTGGTGAGTGGATCTGGACCCCCTTTAACAAATGCTAGAAAAACAAATTATGTGAATGCCGCGAAACAGCTTAATTCAAATATTTACCGGTGGAACTGTGATAAATTTTCACTTTATTTTTAAATTCACGATCGCAATTGCCAAGCGGAAACGATTTTAATTGAACGTATGACCTACTTTCGAGTATTTGCTTGTGCGCAGTAGTACGAAGTCGAAGTACAGAACCATATTAAGTTAAATTATACATTCCGCCCAATTGAACCTAACCGAGAGATAGAATAAATGCTTTACCGAAATTTGAGCTAGCCATAATAATTATTAATACTTGCAGATAAATAAAATGTCAACAGGGCATATAACCATTTATTTCAATGAGTTAATAAATTGCAACTCATTTTAATCGACTTCAAAATAAAATATTTGCGAGGTGGTTCTTAATTATTTATTTAATTAATTATATTAAATTAAAAGAGCATAACTTTTTCAAATGTAAATGGCAAGCCCAACGTGGAGCTGTCATAAACCATAGCAATATGTGTGGTAATTTGGCTTCGATCTCGTATGTTGCATCTTGCGTAGTCCCGTTGCGTTACCGCCACCGATGTGTTGATTTAAGGCCTCATCAAAGTTTAATTTGCCTCCTGCATTTTTTAAGAGCTTAGTTTTTTCATTTAACGTAATTTCAGTTGTATATATACACTTAATTGTTTATTGTCTTTACTTTCCCGTTGTATCGTTTCTGCTGGAGGAACTGTGATATTTAGACTAATATTATTATTTCCGATTAGATGTTTATTGCGTGCACCAGGCGTACTACACGCTTGTATTAGAGTATCATAATACTGACAATTACTGTTATTATTGATATGTATGTTTTAGTTACTGCAAACTAAGTTTTCCATTTCAGATTGCTATGATTTTGGTTAAGTTTTGAGTTGATAAGTCCCCATTTCTATCTAAGTACATTTGTTGTATAAAAACTAATTAGCGTCCCTTTTGTAATGATTAATAGAATTAAGCTTTTATGAACATCTGCTGTCTTCACTGTTAGCTGGGCGGTTTTAAGTGTGCCATGTAGTCACATTGGCTTGATTTTCGCATAATTTTGGTATCAACTTTTAACGTCTAAATTGCTCTCTTGAATTGCACTAACACGGAGTAGCTTATAAGTATATATTAATAATAACTTTCTGGGTTTGAATTTAAAAAACTTTATGAATTTGTTATAAATTAGTTATTTAAATACTGGGTGACTTTAAACATAACAAATCTACTGCTATACGTGTAGTTTAAATTTTGATGTAATTTTTTAGTTGTGGTTACATTGAATTGTTTTTAAATTGTTTTGTATTTAGCCGTTCGTATCTAAATTTTATAATGGCATCTGCGCGAATATGACGCGTGGCTATTATTGCTATTACAGCCTTGGTACTTGAATTCTAATTCTGGTATTTTTTCTTATTTGAGCCACCGATGCCTTCCCGTTTGTCTAAGATTATATTCTTGTATACCATCAACAGTCAGTGACAGGTTGTTTTGACTTCTAGTCAGATTGAAGTTATCGTTGTCAGTAGCCGACAACTGGTGCCAATTTGATTCATGTTTAGTAGATATAAGAACCATTTCTTTAACCCAACTCACGACCACAAATCACCGCGAATATTGGGTTAGCCTTAGCCGTGAGCCTGCCCAGAAAGTTAGTAGTAATGGGCGGGACGCAAAAAATAGTGCTAATGCAGGCCTCCAATATCTATAAACAATTCATCGTATCAATCAGATTCGGATAAGAATAAATACATCCCACAACACTAGCTTGGATTTAGAAATATACACGAAACGATTTGACAAAATGTGGCATAAAGGCGTGCACCATAAAATGAAAAGCATCTTGTCATACCATTACTTTGAAGTGTTGAAATCCTATCTAACAAGAAAACAGTATGTTGTGCAAGAACAGACAGAGCAAAATATACTATATAATAAGATCAGGGGTAGCGCAAGGAAGTGTTCTTGGCCCCATGTTTTATATGCTATTCACTGCAGACCTACCACTTCTTACTAGATCTGCGATGACAGTCACTTTTACAGATGGCACTGCGGGTTTTGCTGTCTCAGTAATGCAGCTATAGTTTAAAATATCTGCAGAATAACCTTGATAAGAAGGTCTTCCATTGTTCCCTATTTCTTGGTGTTAGCATCCATCCGTGTCCGTCCACTCCCTTAAGGTCATCTACCCATCGCATCTGTGGTCTTTCTCTCTTCCTCTGCAGTACCAACATCTTCATTGACTGATTTTACTGATTCATCTGCCATCCGTTATTCTCTCGTTATGGCCGGCCCATTTCCGTTTCAGGCGAGCCATCCTTTCTGTGACGTCAGTAACTTTCGTTTTCTGTCGGATGTACTTGTTGGGTTGTCTATCTTTTGATTGGAGTCCGAGCATCTCTCTTTTCATTGATCTTTGTGTGTTCGCTAGTGTCTCAATGTTATTTTTTGTGAACGTCCATGTTTGAACTCCATACATTAGCACTGGTAGGCCGCACGTCGAAAATTTTTATTTTTAAGTGGTGCGGTAATTAGCGGTATTGATTTATTCTTCAGTATATAGCTTAATTTACCAAAAGCCCAATCTAGTTTTGTTAATGCTGTAGTTCTCCCTGAACATTTAATATCTTTATTTTGTACTATTACTGTTTATATCATTTCTTCTTTCCTGTTCCTCACTTCTTCTCTAACCATTTTCCTGATTAGTTTGATTATATCCGTATATTCCACGGTATTTCTAATTCCTGATGTTACCAATTATCTTCGTTTCTTCATCATGGTTTTTGTTTTTTCGCTAATGTTATTTTCTTTAGTTTTCCTTTTGTAGCTACTTTAGTAGTTGCTTCTCTGAGGGTTGTAGTTAGTATTGAGTTGATTTCGTCTATACTTGTTTCGGATATATTTTAATGTTGTTCCAGCCTTGTTCTTATTTCGTCCGGATACTCTTCCTTTTTTGTTTATTTTATCTGTATCTATCATTTCATTGGTTTTCTTATATAGTTTTCCTCTTTATATCTTTTTATTTACACTCAGTCTTGCTCGTACTAATCTATGGTCGCTACCTGTTTTATATCTATTTAGAACTGTTACATCTTCAATTAGGTATGTCTTTCTTTGATGATAGTGTAATCGATTTCATCTTTTACTGTTTGGTTGGGGCTTATCCACGTCCATTTTTTCTGTGGTGTTTGGTTAACCAACGTGTTCGTGGCGTAAAGGTGTTCTTTTTTTAGGAATTCCCTTAGTCTGTCGCCCCTCTCGTTTCCCTGCTCGTAACCGTAGTTTCCAATTTCGTCTTCTTCTATTTCCTTTTTTGTTCTCAATGTGGCGTTGAAGTCTCCTATGATGATGTTAATTCTTGTGGTATTTTCTTCTAGTGCTTGAGTAACTTTCTCATATAATTTTTCTACAACCTCTTCCTCGTATGCCGTGGTTGGGACATAGACTTGAATTATTTTCAAACATTTTCCTGAAATAGTTATAGTTAAGTAAGCGACTCGTTTGGATATGCCCTTAGAAAGTTTAACGTGAGGTGAAATTTTCTTGTATATGATGAAGCTTACACATCCTAAGTTGTCTTCGTAGTTTCCTTTCCCGTATAGCATATTTCCTGATTCGCCTTTTATTTTGACTTCGGTCAATCCCATTTTATCTTTTCTGTCTCTAACTCTATTATTTTGTCGTCGTTGTTCATTGATCTTATATGTAGCAGTATTTACAGTGTATTTACAGCCTAGTATTTTTCAGTGATTCTTTACACCCTCGCGCGTTTCGTTACACTGACCGCTGTCTTGGCCAGGAATTCCAAGATCGAAACTGAAAGCCGCTTTCCTTTTATTTAACTCATCATGGAACATTTTGAGGGTTTTTGGTTGTTTCTCACCACGACTACCAGACGGGTTGGTGGGTGACTGTAATCATTTCCTTGATTATGGTCGCCGTCGTTGATCTTTATTTAGATACTTCCGCCGCCGAACCTAGGGTGTCTTCCAGTCTTGAAGGCATCCACTTTGCTAGTCTCTGTTTTTAGTTTTTACTAAGTGGCTCCAGCAAGATCTGTAGTAGTTTCGGTCCGTTCCGGGTATTTTATTTCCCCAGTATCCGTCACATCTGGCAAACTTTCACCTACGTGCCACCTGGAGAGGCATCCAATGGAGTACTAGCAACCCCTTACGGGTTTAACCATCTTTAATATTTAATTAGCGTAATGTGGTTTATATTGCCACTTTTTTGTTGGTGTGTGTTGGGTTGCTAACCCCTTGGTGTATTTCCGTCCGGAGTTTGAGAATCGGTGACAAATTCTGGCGTTTTTTAGAAAGACTGCCGTTATAGGGAAAGCGATTTCCTGTAACATTCTTGGGCAAATTGAGTGATAGATTGCTTCTGGTGCTGTGTGGTTGATGTTTTAGAAATTCACTTTATGTGTATTTGAAATCCGCCGATATTTAGGAAAGTTTCGATCAGCATTAATGTGTTGTGTATATAATCGTTGAAATTCATGTAGTTATGCTATTCAGAAGTATTTCGGCCGACTTACAACCTCGTTATGCCACTCTGTTTTCGCTTTTACTAGTCGCTTGACGATTTAGTAATGTTTCAAGCGATTTTCCACTGGTTTAATTTGTTCTTTCTGGGGCTCTGATGCCATCACGTGAAATACCTGAAGAAAAAGTCTGTAAAAGGTATGGGTGTACCGACCAGTTACGATGGCAAAATATCTCTCTCCGGAATGTTCGGGAATATTACCTCCTACGATTGCACACCGCCAACTGGGCAAAAGCACGCAGAATTCGACCTTGCAGTTTGTGGAACAGCTTATTCACAGAACCTAGGATTTCTTTATGGTCACCCGTTTATAAGATTATGAATGTCCAGGTACCCTCTTTACGGTTCCCAACATCGTCGAGCCGTTTCTAGCACGCAGAGACGCAGAAATGTAGTAAGGTCTCTCTTGTATATGCCGAATTTTTGTTATGGTGACTCTAAGCTGATCGTTGAGAAATAAATTGGCTGCAGCTTTACTTACTGTATACCTCGTGCACTTCGAGTTAGTTGTTGCATGCTAGAAATTTTTTGTATTTTTATAGTGGTTGCCAAATTCAACGGTTTTCGTAGCAATCAATTAACACTGGATACGCTCTAGGACCTTTGTACAAGATAATGTTATTTGAGAGGGAGGACTGGAGAGTTTGAAGTCCTTGTAATCGGTTTTACACGAATTGAACTGTGTCATAATTTAGTTGCAATAGGCCTAGTGCGCGAATTCCGGTGTATACAAATAGAAAGCAACTTGGTCTAAAATTTAGAAAATTACAATGGATTATTGATACAATACCCTAAATCTCTCTAGACAATAAGCTTCTCGTTCCATATAGGCAAACGGCATCAAAGTGTGGAGGACAGCTAGAAGCTCTCACCTGAAAATACTTCGACGATTTTAGAATAAGGCCTTGACTACAATACTTAAAGTCGTGTGGTATGACACTACTCGATTCAGCAAGAAGAATTTACAGGTCACCTCAATCCGGAACTAAATTATTCGTTAGAGATATGCCGTTGCATTTAACCGATTATACCACTCGCTCTAACATCAACCAATGAAAAGCGGCAAAATGCATAGTTACGCATGTACTAACTTTCGATAATGTACATAGCAACTGATAATCACATACCTTCCTGATTAATAGGTGACAATCACACGCCTTCACAAACATCACGTTACCTGCTGTCAGTACAATTATCATAACAACCACATTAACTCTACTTTTAATATATAAAATACACTATTCAAACGTTTATTGACTCGTGATATAATCTAGCCGTGTTTTCTTGATTATCAAATTATTTCTATGTCCACTCGTTATATTGTTTTAGGCAATCACGCGAGTCCGAAGGACTCGCGTGATTGCCAAACAATATATCTCGTGTAAACAGAAATGATTATTTGATAATCAAGAACCCACTAGTTGCATTATATATGACAATCCGCTTTTACCATTTATCAGATACTGGTCGTTTTAACTTGGACGCACTGTGTACAGTCGCTGCTGGCCTTCAGATTCAAAATCTGGGTAATTAAATACTTAAGAAAAAATGTTGTGAAGAAAATGTCCATGTCTTGTATCAAGCATTTGAAGTGGTAAAATTAATAGGAGGAATACTCTTCATGGAAACTTTTTGAAAATAATGAACTTGCTTGCCAAAGTGACCCAATTTTAAATAACCACTTGGAAGCTAATATAGAAAAAAGTAGGAAACGTCACTAAACCCAAAAGGCAAAAAGGCGAAAACCCCGTGGTAAGGCAGTTTGGTAACTATCCCATTGAAAACTCAAAAAACTACAAAAATTGAAGAAACCCGGTGGTTGACTCGAGAAAAAGCCCTCAAGCGAAGTTTTGCAGTTGATAATTTCCTGTATCCTGTAGTATTGTTGGCATTAGAAAAAATAATGGATAGTAAATTTGATGAAAAACAGAGTTCTGAAGATTAATTTATATGCCACAAGTTACTGGAGTACAAAATTATTGTTTTAACAGCAGTAACATTTTAAAATCTCAGTAGCTAGATTGGGTTGCTAGGATAATACGAAGCTGTAATATTTAATTTAAATAAAAGTTAGAAAATTAAATTATTTTATCTACCCTTGATGATAAAAGTGCTAATTTATCTACGCTTGCTGTTTAAGTAACACTTGACGTTTTGTTTTGAGTCGATTAAAGTACACTTTAACATATGCTATAGAAAAAAAGTAAGAAGTTGCACATAGCTCAAGTTTTCATCCTTAATAAAAATGCAACACAACATATACTGGATAAATATTGTAAAATGGATATAAATATGCAGGGATGGACGCGTTCCTTATATGGAGCTGCTCTGTCGGCTTGGTTTAGCGTTTAAAGCGGCGGACCAGCAATATTAATAATCGAATTCGGCCTGGCAGAACGCATGGGAGTCCGCGTTCGAAGCACAGCGACTGCAATGTCTTTTTATTTACAAATAGATGTAATTCGCGCGAGGGAAGCTCCGTGTAAATCCCTTTCAGATTTTTGCTATCTACTTTCTGCATACTTCCATTAATGGTATTTGAGTATTCAGGTTTTTGAAAAACAGGCACGGGTCCTTTAATGCTGAAGTCGCCACGAACTTTTTCCTTGCCAGTCCGCCCCTGCCTGTGTACTAGATTTCCATCTTGAAGCGTTACACAAAATCAACAACACAAATTCCCAGAAGCAAAAAATAAGTCGGGCTGGGCCCAAAGCCGCCCCCGTAATTTCCCTATTCCCATGGTCGGGTTTTATTAACAATACGTAATATCGCAGGCCAACCATCCATTATCCGCGTTCGTGTCTATAGGCCTAGGCCATTGCCGATAATTTGTAGTTTGATGGTTGATGGATGGGTTTTTATCTTGCCGAGAAAATCTACACGGTAGGAGGCCCTCTCCGCGCCATCCGCCTCATGAAACATGCAACAAATACGTGTCAAGTGAGAATTTATTGATAAATCGCTGCTCGCCAAGACTTTTCTCGTTATTTACATTCGCTAATTTGCATTGAGGGCCCGATTTATTTCTGGTGATAAACCACGGGCGACAGCCGGATTTATGCCAGCGACTTTTCTGCTTTGTTGCGAAAAAAATTACATACGTCTGCTTGTGGTTCCAAGAAATATCCGGAAGACAATTAACTGAAGCAAATGTTGTATTTTATATTTTGACGTTGTGAAACAACTTCAATTTCATTATATTTTTTTTTGGTTGCAAAATTAAGCGTTGCTGTGTTTTTCCATTTACTTCGAACTTATGTATAATTCGGTTATTTAAGATAGAAATTATACGTATTATTCGAAGCTTAAAGCTTTGTCTGTTCTCTAGAATAAGAAAATTTCATGCTTCTATTCTTTGAATCTATAAAAAATTCAAATCATTTTGCATTCACTCGCCGGAAATGTATCGAACACTTCAAATAAATTTACAAATTGGCGATGTAAATTCCCTGGACGTCCATACTACAAATGTAAAAATATTTAGCAAAAACACAGAAGTAATAGAGATTTGAACGCAAATTGATATATAATTTCAACAGATTAGAGTGCTACATAACAAATTGTCCTAGGTGTAAAAAATTCTTAGCTACAGAATTTCAGTTGGAGTGGGACGCTGGAATTTGTTTGGCTCACAGTTAATGTTAGTTAGTGTTTATTTATGCTTTTTTTTAATTGTTTTAGTGCATAATTCGCTTATATATGAAAATAATTCACATTTTCTATTACACGAAACTTGAAGTAAATTTCTAGATTAAAAAAATCTATTTTAATATTTCCCTTCTTTGGATTGTGATCAAAACATAATGTTCAAAAACACTAAATAAATTAATTATTTGCTGTAATATGTTGCCAACAAGTTGTAAGTACAATACACCAATCTACAGCACTTTGGTGGCCCAGTGGGAAGAGTGTCAGACTTGGAATGCACTAGTCCTTGATTCGAATCCGTGGATAGGTTGAACTTCTTTGGCAGTCAGCACTGAGAAGGGTGAGTATTCCACGTTGGAATGCAATTAGCGTTGCTCTCCTCTGCAGACTGGTCTATGAGGAGGAATAACAAGACTACGCATAGTACATATGCACACACGGGACTTGGAGGTAGAACAACGACCCATCCTTGAGGTCTCAGTACGTGTGAAATTTCCTCACTCAAACATTCAATCTAACACCCCTACTTGACAGTGGTGACAGTGGTGCACAGCGATGCCAAGTGTGTGCACTTTTTGCGATGTTGCCAAGTGCACGCTTTTTATTAATTGGTGAGTTAATCTGTCGACGCGCAAGTACAACAAAAGGTACTTCTGAAGGCCAATGGGGGTTTACGCGGACTAAAATTAAAATTCTAAGTTTGTAAGTACTATACCTACTTTATACCCACAGCCTAAACTACCTAAAAGCGACAGTGCAACAACAGGATATTTCACAAAAGCAAACACGTGACAAATTAGACAGATAATTAATAAGTTGGAATTCAGATGAAGCCCTGCCCAGTACTGTAGAGATTAAAAAAATATTTTGAATGATTTTGAATGTTTTTAAGCCTGAAGCGTTTTCTGTTATACAGAACACAAAATTTTGGAGTCTTATCAGGCTATTTCGTCCATTTACCTTCATGTCTTGATGCAGAAAGGTTGCTGAGTGAACGACGTTTGTGATACGTACCATGTTCTGGTTTTTTTGCTAGCATCCTTCCTTGAGAAATCCCGCTTTTGATTTCGTTTTAGTTGGAATATTTGAATGACATTGCGGTGAAGAAAATGTATCGGAATTTCTTAAATCAGACATCGTTCTGGATTAATTTTAGCTCCTTTTTCTCCCCGTACGGCCAAATTCGACCCCTTTGTGAACGCATGGTACCCTTGGGTTTATTGCGACCTCCGTGCTTCGGACTCGTGTGCTAGAAGGCTCCGATCCCGCAGTTAACTTGAGACCAATCCGCTCTGCCTCCTAGCGCAGGCCACCTGTGGATTCCGTGACGTCTTCGACAGGGCTTTGTACACGTCCACGAGCTGCTATGTAGCTGGTCTGTTTTATAATTGTTCGACTTGCGTCGCATCATAGGTGCCTCGAGTTTAACCTACAAATTAGAACCCCCTTATGTACATGTCCCCGAATTTGTATTATGACTTTTAATGCGTTTGACACATACCACATTATATCTTATTCGGGAAACATTAGGTTACCCTCTTAAACTATTTGAGCTAATAGCGTAAACTTAGAAATTCACCTGTGTAGCACACTTTAAATGTAAACATAACTCGGATGTGTCTCACATGCCATCCGAGTGAATATTGCTATTCAATTTGTAAAGTTGTAAAGCGAAATTGCATAAGCCTCATTTAAATTTGGATTCACGTCATGTTAATGAACAAATAGTTTGGTCGAGTTAAGCTAAGACAATCCCGTACTTGCAAGATATTTCAGTAATGAACCCGCTTTATCTGACGTCTTGAAGAATTATTTATGAATTTCACATAAACTACCACACGACTTCCGGGTTATATGGTGCCCTATGTGAACCGAAATCTTGCGTCAACAAGACCAATTAAATATATATATGATTGTCAATTATCAGTTTCTTGCATTTGAGGATTTGGGGTCACATTCAATCCGCTACCCTAAATTTAAATAGTAATAATTTTAGCCGCGGTTGTAGGCCTTGTGTAGTAGTTCTCCGGAACTGCAATTTGCTAAATAAAACATGTCAATTTGCACCTCTTGCTGCAATATTTATTGGTATTAAACATCTAGACAGTCATTGATTACTGATATAATTACGATGACAACCCTTACTAATATTTATGCTACTGTGATTTGAAATGTGATATTTTAATCTTGTCTTGCCGTTATTGAAATTTATTTATGTATGTACCGTCGAGCACTTTTGTTGAGATAAATTATATTGACTCGTTATCTACGTTTGCGAATTTTGTTTTTTCCCTTGTCGTTGCCTTTAATTTTCAGGTTTGATTAGTAGCGCCTTCTGTAGTGTAGCTTTGGATTAGCAAAGTGCTGGGTTACTTGCTACTTGGCGCCCATAATTTTCTTACAGCTAAAGATTTGAGTCTTTTGTTTTACTCACGACCAGCTCCGGCTGAGAAGTCGGTTGCCTTTGCTTGTCCCTTTTACAGTCAGGTTGGCCGTAATAATGTTTTTATGCAGAATTCAGTTAGCTACAATAGAATTTGTGAGATTATTTTAAGCTTGAAAGGTTTCCTTTGTTTGAAATTTAAAAAAAAACGTAAATCTTTGCGTGCTTTAATTATTTGGAGAGTTCTAGTTGTAAAGCATGTTAGTGCAAAAAACAAAGCTATTTTAATATTTCCATTATTTGAATCGTAATGAAAAAATAAAATAAATTTGCTTTCACTTTCTGGAAATGTATCGAACTTTCAATTCAATTAGATAATTGGCGATGCTCATGGCCTAGACGTTTTTACACTAAAGCAGCCCTGAGAATCTGTAATTAGAGCTATAGAAATATTTAATGGAGATTCGAACTCGAATTCATACATGATTGCGATAACTTGCAATAGTACACACCAAAGCGTCTTAGTTGTAAATCGTCTCGGTGAGAGTAGAATTTCAGCTGGAGCGGCTGGCTGAAGTTTATTTGTCCCACTGTTCTGTGAGCCGCGTTAGTTAAAGCTATAAAAAATATGTTTTTAAACGTAATTCGGTTATTTATGGCAGAATTAATATTATTTTTAGGTTGAAACGGTTCCCATTGTGTAGCAATTAAATAAAGCTTTTTCTAAGCCATTTTATGTGTCTATTCTTTGGATCACGATGGAAAATATGAAATATTAAATTCTCTTTAATTTTTTTTTAATTTTGGAGGTCTGGACGTTCCCACACTAAAGCAGCAAAGGAAATACGTAATTGTATATCCAGAAAATCAAAACCACAATAGCGACACTAAGTCGAAATTCTTACGCCATTGTGACAGCTTGACGTGCTATACGACAAGGTGTCTTCGTCGTAAAGTATGATCAAAAATTATTTTCATGTAGTATGGCCATGATATACTTCCTAATTTATTAATGCAACTAGATTTATACTTAAACGTAGAACTTGACACTTGCTTTTTAAGTGACGTATAGTTGCGTTCATAAATATGGAACTATTCCATGGCCATACTAGATGAAAATCATTTTTGATCATACTATATCTTAAAGATAGTAGGACTTCAGCTGGAGCTGGGCGGTAAAATTTGTTTGTCCACGTCAATGTTATCTAGCGTTTGTTTAGGCGTTTTACTTTGGCACAATCTGCTGAAGTATTACTTTCAGGCTGGACCAACTTTACTAGTTTGCTATTTCTGCCGCAACCAAATTAAAATTATATGAAAAATGACAGGAAACTGCGTAACCTTTGTTAAGTTAACAACCGCTTTAGAGTCAAAGGAGACTCGGAGAATTAAGTTTAGTGAAGGTGTCTCGCAGAATGGATGTAAATATTCTATCTCGAAAATAACATTACCTATCAGAATGATCTATGCGCCAGTCTATGTCGAATATTAATGCAAAGAACTGAAAATCTTGTGGCGAAATTGTCCGTTTTGTATTTGTCGATTTTTATTCACGTTACGAATAAAGAAAGTGAAGCGCCAACGTAACTACTTATCAAGTAAATAAGGTCTAGTGGATAAGATGCCAGACTGCTTGTAGATACTTATCGAAAGATGCGAATGAATATTTCTATGTTTTCTCATCTTGAATTCAGAAATGCCACACGTTATCAACGCTCTCTGCCTCATCCGCATTCACCATTAACCGTGCGTTGACTTGATTTGAAACCGATTTTCACCGTCTAGGTTTCGCAATAATGAGCTCCTGTTTCCCTGTAGTAAAGAACGCATGAAAAAAACCACTCCATCCTCATGGATTATGTCGGCGGCCTGGAGATGTCTCCTAATATTCTGGTAAACCGTGTTTTATCTTAATTTCATAAAGAGGTTATGGCAGTAGTAGCCGAGAAGAGGGGGCGGGATCGGATGGTTCGGGAAGGTGAAGGAACTTTCCAGCAAGATGGGGACCAAGTCCACTGGCGCCAAACAGGTCACGAGAGATTAAGAAAGTGGGGACCAGGCTCCGGGGAGACCTGGTGATCAGGATCAGGTTTAGGTCTCAACAGCCAAGTGTTGTTAATTAGCTTTGGATTCTCCTTTTATACTCTGCGAACACCTCGTTATCAGGTCATTTGTAAAAGGAGTAAAGGAACTGCGTGGCGTACTGGTTTAAGCTACGTTCGCGCATAACGGCTAAGATCGTCTTATTAAAAATCCGCGCTATGGAAATGTGAGTAAAGATTGTAACGGGAATTAGCGCTATTCAAATTTCTAGCACACTATTTGTGCCTTAGGTAGATTTGACGCGGGGGCCAACGTTACCCTGTTAGTTAGAGTTTTTTCAGGCTTTCAAAAAATCGTTGTCGAGTGTAACTTGGTTATTGAAAATAGACGTTAGAAAACGTACTACAGAGAAATATAAAATATTTAGTATAAGACGAAGCCGTAATAAGGATTCGAACTCGAAATTCAAACGTTTTAGGGGGCGCTGAATTTTGACCTTACCAATACTAACTGGCGTTTTTTTGCCCTTAATTTGGGCATTTACGAACATACGACATATTTTGTATTATTTGTAGCTTGAGGCCTTTTCAGTTCGATTGCATACCAAAAATTTAAACCATTTCATGTTTCCATTCTTTGGATCACAATACAAAAATTTAATAAATTTGCTTTCACTCCCTTGAAATGTATCAAATGCTTAAAGTCAATTCAGTTAAACCAGTCATGAGAATACGTAATTGTACCACTCAAAAAATTGCCCTAGGTGTAACGCATCTTGACGAGAGGTGAACTTTAGCTGAAGCTGGGCACTGGATATTGTTAGCGTTTGATCGCGATTTAAAAAAAAATTAAGTAGAGCTTTCAGCTGGAGCCGGGCGCTAAAGTTTGCCTTACCCACAGCAATGCTGGCCAGTGTTTGTTCAGGCGTTTAAAATAATTGTTGTTGCCTATAATTTGGTTATCTATGAAGATAGAATAGGATTCGTATTATTTAAAGCCTGAAGTACTTTCTTTTCCAAAGAAGTTTAAAACAAATCTAAATTATTTTATTTTTCTATTATTTGCATTAGTATGCTCCGCGCTTTGTTGGGCTTGAAAAACATAAGACAGAATTGGTATAACTTGCAGCTTCTGACCTTTTACGTTATATTGAATTTAAAAAATCTAAATTATTCCATGTTTCCATTTATTGAAGAGTGATAAAAAATCAATGAAATTTGTTTTCACTTGCTGGAAATGTATCACACACTTGAAGTTAATTGAAAAATTTGACATGTAGATTGCCCCTACGTTTTCATACTAAAACATCCACGGCAATACGTAATTATCATAATATTTAAGTCAAATGACGGGGCCCCCAGTGTGTACAGACACGGTTAACTAACGTTAAAATGTAACTATGAACTGCGCGTTATATTAACGTCAAAGTGTCGCGATAATCAACCACTTTTTCAACGTTATGTAGTTGATTCTACGTCAGTTTATGACGCTTTTTTAACGTTTAAGTCATGACCAAACAAAACCGTTATATGTGGACGTTGTAACTGCGTAACAAAACACGTGAACTTTCAACATTGTTGATAACTATTTAACGTGTTCTTTACGGTTGGTTTCCCATCCGACGTGTTTTCAACGTCATGCTATTGTATAATCTCCACCCATATACTAATATTGTAACGTCGTTGGCTTTTCAGCAGAAAATGTACGTACTTTATACGTTAAAACTACGTTTTATTAACGCCATTTCTTAGTTATGCGCTGATGTTATAGACACGGTACGTTTAAACCAGAATTTTGTTTTACGTTGAAAAGACGTTTGATTTGATACAAAATTGTCATTTTATTTACGTGAATTATTAATGCAGAACGTTCGTTACTTTTTTCTGAATAATCTTTATTGTGCCCAGGCCAATTGAATAAAACGGTTTTACGTAACAAAATGGCTTAGTTATAAAGTGTCTTAGTAGGAGCAGAACTTCATCTGTAGCCGGGCGCTAAAGTTTGTTGGTCTCGTTTAACATTATCTGCTGGTCTAAATAGCGTTTTAAATCAATGACACAAAACGTAATAAGAAAACCTTATTATCACTTTATTGTAACAACGTTATACCGACGTTAATGGTCGACTACTAAGCTAAAAGGCGTTTTGTAATAACGTTAGTTTAAGGTAATATGAAAAACATAAAATTGCCCTGTTTTTATAAACCTAATAACTATTTACGTTTTACATTAACTACAGGTCTAAAAACCTCTCAAGATCAACGACATACACACTCAATAAACGTCATAGACAACAAGTTTAATAAACGAAATAATTACGTAAACAGTACAAATATTTACTAAAAATCAACATGTGCTTCAGGTTGAGAAATTTACGTCAATTACTTGACTAACATCCAACGTTTGATTTTCAACGAATAACGTTCTTTCAACTATGTCAACGTCTTTTCGGCGTAATTTAAACTTACGTGTGACAGCTGGGCTGTAATAGAGATTTGAATTCAAAATTGTCGAAATGCCATTAAGATAATGTGGAGTTCTACACAACCAAATATGTTAGTTATAAATTATATCAGTAAGAGCAGAACTTCAGCTGGAGCCGGACGTTATAGTTTGTTGGGCGTATTTAACATTAGCTGCTGGTCTAAAAAGCGGTGAAAATCAATAAAATAAAACGCAATGCGAAAACGTTATCATCACATTGTTGTAACAACGTTATGCCGACGTTAAGATTCGCCTACTAACCTAAAAGGCGTTTTGTAATAACGTTAGTTTAACGTAATATGGAAAACATTAAATTGTCCTGCTTTTATAAACTTAATATCTACGTTTCACATTAACTACAAGTCTAAAAACCTCTCAAAATCAACGACATTCACGCTCAACAAACGTCATAGTCAACAAGTGTAACAAACAAAATAATTACGTAAACACTAAAAATATTTACTAAAACTCAACGTTTTTGAGAAAATGCCGTCAATTATTTGACTAACATTCAACGTTTAATTTGCAACGAATAACGTTCTTTCAACTATGTCAACGTCTTTTCGACGTATTTTAAACGTACGCGATACTGCTGGGCTGTAATAGAGTTTGGAATGGGCATTTTTACGCTATTAAAATCGCGTCGAGTTCTACACAACAAAATGTCTTAGTTGTAGAATATCACAGCAAGAGTAGGACTTTAGCTGTTCGGCTCATGGCTTTATGTGAGCCTGCGTGTGGGTTTTAAAATATTATGCGAAATTTGTATTAGTCGAACTTTGTAGTGTTTTCCGTTCAATATAATTTAAAATAACTTTTGTATAATCTATTTCATGCTTCCACTCTTTGAATCATAATGAAAAATCAGACAGATTTTCTTGCACTTGCTTGAAACGTATCCTACACGATTCTACATTAGAGCAGGCATTAAAAATAATTACGATAAAACTATAAAAAATAGTAACTACCAAAAACAAAGTCGCAGAACTTCAGCTGGAGTCGAACGCTGAAGTTTGCTTCGCTCTCGGCAATATTAGACGGGGTTTTGGCGCATAATGGTTATTTATGTATAGAAGTTACGATTTGTGTTATCTTTTCCACGTTGATATTATTCGAATCACAATGAAAATCAAATAAGCTTAGATATATCAAACAACATGGAAATTGGTTGTAGTTTTTTTTTTAAATTTGGAATTACACAACATAACAAATCATAGCGTTTGTTGTTACTGAAAAATTTCTGTAGAATTTCAGTTACAGAAGCGATTGCAATATTGCAAAGATGAACATTAATTTATGAAAACATTTTTTCAATATAGTTTCAAGTGTCTCAGTAAGCAGAAATTGTTTTAGTTAATCTAATGTTAGGGTAATTCTATTGTAGCTTTCAATTTGATTTTATCGTCAATATGGAAAATTTATAGAGGTAACTATTTTATTTGTTTTCTAAATTTCGGAGCACACAATTACTGCAAATCATAACCCTCGTGATATCTATAAAAGCCCACGGGGAGAATTAAAATGCACTTTCATTCTATTGCAACATAACGAACACAAATATTAACTCGTTTACTGGCAATTGCTTTCAGCAGGTTTCTGAAATTTATGCGAAAAAGTTTTCTTCTAAATCTAATTCAAAACTCAAGGTACTTATGTTACCTCCAATTTTCGTCGTGTTGTTTTTCTGCGAGTTACGATTGCACGGCTCGTAAAATCCGAAAAACACTTTTATAAGATTTTGTACTTGAACAACGATAACGGTTCCGCGTAACTCGATCTGTTTACGAACTCAAAATTGAGTAATTTTCAACATTTCAGCGCAATTACCATGCCATACAATTCCTTAAACGGTTGGGGTTTTTATGCCTCGATTCTGATAAAAAAGCACGTTATTTCACGCCAATTGAAAGTCGGATTTAGGAGGCCAGTGTTTTAGTCTTAAATCCACGTCCTCTAATTAATCGCCTCCTTGGCGAGCTGTTTTCTCACGTGAAAAAGTTGGAAATCTCTTGGAGCGAATGTTTTGCCATAGGTTTACGAAAAACTAGTTTTATATTTGTAACTCTATAAAGTTGTGCTCTCTATACCTACGCGTATATATATTATTACGAAAGAAATAATTTAATTAGGAAGGTTACTTGCCAGCGTGATTTAACGTTTAGATTCATACTAGTAAATAACCTTTTCAATTGCTGCTAGTGATGTAAAAAATAATTTAGGGAGGACTAATCATTTTTGCATAGGCTTTTGAAGCGCACGCTGTGTTCTATTTAACCAGCTTGAAATTTAATGATCGTTTTTGAAATAAGTGGAATTCCTCGTTTTCAAAAAGCAATAAAATTAATTTTCATACTTTATGCCACTCTTATAATAACATTCCGTCTAACGCGTCCCACGCATTGCACACATGCAATAAATTCCCCAAAATGCCCAAAATCGGCACCAAAGCCACCCAGGACCGGCGACCCCTCAAAGCGCCCAAATTGATAATCCCACGTGTTATGGTAATGGACGCAATTGAATTCCGATTGCGAATTGCGAAATTAGCAGATCTGCGGCGCGAAGGGCCGGGCGGCCCATTAAAACAAACCCACCGACTCTAAACATAATCAAATAACCAGAAAAATATTCATAGGCTGCTAATTACAGGCCTGCCATCGAACCGTCTATTATAAAGAAGCAGAGGCGGCGCTGGCCGCTGGGAGCGGATTCGAACCCCGGCCAGCGCTAAAAAACGGAACCATTGACCTACAAAACAATGGAGTTTTTTGTCCCTGTGCGGGTTTGCGTCTTGGTGTATCCTCTGTCTTAGACTGTTATGCCAAAATCGGGATGAGTTGCTTAATTACATAGATCTGGGTAATTAATTAAAAATATTTCTGAAATATAGTAATTAAGAGTGTTCCATTTTTTACTAAATATAGTACTAGACCAACACCTGACAAGTTTCTTAAAATTGATTCCTGTTCATTTCTACGTAGCTACGTAGGAACGTAGCTCACAGGTTATAAGTCGGTCAAAGTACTTACAAATACATTTAAATATTTTTTAAAGCTCCCTCTATTACTTACTTAGCAAAATGGAATAAAACTTGAAGTTTCCAATACATTTTTAACGTCTGTTTTATTAAAACAGCAGTAGTTTAGAAGGTTACTTACCAGTATTAATGTACATGTGAAAGCACATTGGTGAGTAACTTTCTTAATTATATAAACCCTGACCAGATTATGCTCATAATCTCATAAACAATGAGAGATAAAGACTTGATGGAATTATAAGCACTCTGTTACATTCCATGCGCTAGTACGATTCACATTCAAACTCACGAGTTTTTTCTGCTTTTAAAGAAAATGTAGAAATGTCAAGTTACTACGTACTTAGAAATTGTCATAATTTTGCAGGATTTGCAATGAATCGTATTACCAAAATACATTTTGGATTAAAATACGAGTAGTTTTCAGGCATATAAGGCCTCATTTTAAGATTTCAAGCAGCTTAAAGGTGATTCCACAAAGCAAAT
Organism: Agriotes lineatus; assembly: GCA_940337035.1. NCBI lineage: Eukaryota > Metazoa > Arthropoda > Insecta > Coleoptera > Elateridae > Agriotes > Agriotes lineatus. Next base: position 90,863,470 of record OW679203.1, read on the forward strand.
CAGTCCTAAAATGGAGCACAGACCGACGATCTACTTCGTGGAAACGTCTCTGGATCCAGGTTTGGATACCATCGAGTTAGAGTTCCCGAACGAGATGGGCCCGAAAGAGCGCTGGGCGTGGTCCAGGTACAGAATTACATGAATGATGAACTTTAGCGGCCCAACTTATTACCGGTAGGTTTTTTCGTGGCCTTTAATGCATTTTTAGATAAATCGTCGGCCCATTAACGAAGCTTTTTCTTACGGTTGCACACAATCCTTTTGTGGTTAGTAACACATTTTTTGTAAAATATCTTCCGTTGGGTTCTGGTAACCGAACTAACGATTGGTATAACGATAATATTTTTGATATTTTTTATTAAGCGATTGAAAAGTTCATTTGAAAAATATAAGTTAATAAACTTGAAAATTGAGATTTTAACAAGAAACTATCTCAAGGCCATTGTCTGTATACTATAAATACACTTTCTCAATAGTAACATGGGACTCATATAAAACAAGAAAAATTGATCGCATAAGTTTCGACTTCATTCAAAATTTACCTCTCCTTCATATTTTTACAAATGCAGTATTTTATTAGCTACAATTATGATAGAACGTATTTGGAGTACATAATATGATAATCATAAAATGCTTAATATCGAACAAGCAACTGACAACTATTTTCTAAGGACTGCAAAACCTCCGATAGATATAAAATCGGTTCGTATGATACAGACTGAGAAAGCGTTACCATGTTCAAACTACGAGACAGCTTCTGAATACTATGGCGAACATCTATAATCAAAAATAAACAAAAACTCGTTATTGATAATAGTAGCGGTCGTGCGGAGTTTTAGTTTTAAGCAGCCAATTCGATTACTTTTTGTACGTCTTTTAGCCGCTTTGCCTTTTTGAATATTTGCGGCTATGGCACCGCTGTCCGAGCTACAGCATAGTGGATAGCGCAAGGTCAGGTTTTTTTTGTTTCGCTGTCCTATTTTCTTATGGCGCCACTGTACTCCAGTTGTAACTATTGTTAAAATGTACATCCGTACTTCATTCAAACAATCAGGTTCGCATAACTCAGTGAAGGCACTCGAGCGTTTACAGTAATTTTAAAGTAACGACGTCCCAGGAACAGCCCTTTGAACTTTGTTTAATATTTTTAAGCATTAAATTTACAATGTTTATAGTCAATGACCTTTGCTATTAGTTTAACATATAAATTTAACTTTGGAATTCACTCATGCTATTAGCGTGTCATTTTTATTTATTTTGGGATTTATTTTGACTTGAACAAGTGCTTCTTAAGGTAATCTACAGTCATGGCTTTAAACGAGGACATTTATTTTTAGACAATGCGGTACAATTATGTTATTATAAATACTCTTTGTTATCGTAAGACTGTTGAAGCAAGTGGATTACGTGTAAGTTCATAGATTTTTCGAAAGCCCGAGAAGATATCTTTAGTAGGGTTATATTCCCTTTATGTGTTTATGCAAATTATTAAATCAATTCGTATTTCTATTTTACGCCATGATTTTGTTATAACCACATATCCTTGATAATTTAATAATTACATTTCTGGTTCACTTTGGGACATGGCGTTACTTGAGTAATACCACTTTCGATGTAATCTTGTTAACTGTGTTTTTTTATTGCTTTCAATATATTATTTATGTTAACCGTCGTTATTTCCCTTTTATAATGTTATCTGCGCGAATTTGTAAATAAACAATTACGTAAACTGTATACAGCGTGTCTCTAAAACGTCCGTACAAAACGCTAGCACAAATTCCTGAGACTAAATTATGACGATCTAGCCCAACTTACCTTAGTCCAAAAGTTGATAGTTTTCGAAATTCAGGGCGTCAAAGTTATTATGTTTTTTTTTTTGCTTTTTTTAAATATTTATCTTAATAATAGCAAAATCTGCACGAAATTTGGTATTAATAGTTTTTTTGGGATGAGAAAAGGACTGATCACAGTTTTGATGTACTATGCAAGACAAAGAAAAAACTGGGACAGTTAGTATGGCCTGTTGTGAATGTGGCTGCCTTAATATGTACAGTTGCTAGGTATTTATACTTTAACCGCCAACTTGTTTAGACGTTGCTATGAATCAAAATTATTATAATAAATGTAATTGTTTAAAGCCTCGTACCTAATCAAATAATGCTAAAATCTCTACCAAAAGTTATCCCAGGTTTTTGTCTTGCCTAGTACACTGTAGAAGGTCACCAGCAGCATTTTGCATACATCTAAAGCTTCATAAAGTTTTTGTACATCGGTGTATTAAATTTATTAAAAAAATTCGCATTCTCTGGCATTTTTTTTGCAAAAATGGTGTACTTGATTGGTGTAGCTCCGAGCAATCCTTTTAAGATAATTAGATTTCAATGTTTTATTGCGTATTGAAACTGGTCGTTGCCTTCCTTCACCATTTATTTAGTCTTAGGACTGGTCCAAAATTTTTGGAGCTTGTTTAAGGGCGAACGGGCCAACTACAATTAAAATTTACATAGCAACGAGCTAGCAATTATAAGTACCGTCATTGGTTACGAGAGAGTACTGCTAAGCAATTCAATTTGACAAACCTTTATCGTTTAATTACAAAATGTAATATTTTATTTTTACAATTTTTTCTATGGCCGTATCCAGAGCTGGGCAAATTACTTTTAAAAAGTAATTAATTACTAATTACCAATTACCGCCCACTGTAGTAATTTAATTACCAGAGATTCAATTACTCACAGGAAATAGTAATTCAATTACCAATTACTTAGTAATTGTAATTGTACATCAATTACTTTTTCAATTACTTTCAATAAAAATTATTGTCATATAGTTGTATTTAGTAGAATTTTCTTGCAAGTTGCAATTATCATTAGTGTCGTGTCGATTCGTAATCGTAATCTAAAAATGATTAATTTTTATGTTTTGTTAACTATAGTAACCTAATACTTTATCACTCTTGAAGGTTTTTTGATAATTAAATTTTCTAGCTACATGCACTGTTCACCAAAACCAAAAGTTTTTAGTTTGTTTTGATGTAAGATGTAAGTAAATAAATAAATTCAAGGACAGCAATTATACAGGGTGTCCCAAAAAAAAATGGGACACCGATTTGGTATAGATTCCGTAGGTTAAATAAACCGATTAAACCTAATATACTTTAGTACAAAGTCCCTTCAGTAAAAAGGTATAGGGACTTGGAAGTTCAAATCTATTTTTTTATATTAGTTGCCACATAAGTTATCACTGATAAACACACAAGGATTGAAATGGAACTTCCAGTGCCCAGGGGTACATTGTTTTTTTAAATCGAGAAATCGCGAAATTACAACATTTTAACCAAGTTTTATAGGTTATGTTGACGTCGGTTGACGTTCACCTATCGGCCAGCCGCCTACAAAAAGTTGTAAAACAATGAATTACTTCACTTCCGATTTTTCGTATTTTATTTGACCATTTCGACTTTCTTCACTGCCAATTAAAAAAAAAATTTCGAATATGAAGAAATGTCGAATTTAATTTTGGCTAGATTTTGTAATGATATTAGAAAAAATAGCACGCTGAATATGTTATAAAAGTGATTTTTCCATGTTCGTGATGAATTAATCCACTCCCTTTGCATCACTCTCTCGTAAATTAAACTTTGAAAAACTTTCACTTTTCTTAACTTGTTGAACAATCTACTATTAAATAGGCTTAACATGAGGCTAAATGACGAAAATATGTAACTTACTTAAGTATACAGGGTGGAGCATTTTATTTCTTAAGTGTTTGACAGCAAATTTCTATTTAGATTTTGTAGAAGAACGACCCAATTGGCGCAACTTGAGCATTTCTTGTTGGCTCTGTTCGAAAATAATTTTGTTACCCCTTTATACGAAAGTGATATTTTCTGTCGCCTGTTAGGGGTTTCCCGAAAATATACGTTTGGTTCCGTGGTTGGTTTCCAATGGCAGTGGGAGGGAATATAATACAACGACTGTCGTAGCCATTAGAGACGGGAGACAGTGTGATTATGATTAATAATAAATCAACTAGACTCCTGGTTTTTATATTTCAATATTGTTTACTGCAGCTGATTACAAGAGCTAGTTTCATCATAAAATGTAAAAGTGTTGTATGTATAACTCTGGACTCATTTCATCCCTTGCATGATTACAATAAATTGATTAGGTACTGTTCTCGCAAACTCTGAAGAACTAAACTACATCTGCGATAGGGAATGATACATTTTCCTCCGTAGTAATACAAATAGCTATTGAAAATGTGTTAGGTAACTTCTGAAATTTTAAAACAAAATATCAATTTGGTGTTGATCAGGGACCGTTGAAAGTTGACAGATGACTGATAAACCCAGTTGTTACACTTGCACGGATCATTTAAAACAAGCAAATTGAAATGAATAAATTATCATTATGAATCAAAATCGTCTAATAAAGCTATTTAAAATTATTATTTTACCTTAGGTATTGTAATCTGTAAAGTACTTACCGCAAATATTTTTATAGTGTACAGGTAGCGTTTTTCACAATAAATATTAGTGTCACTATTACAAGCTACAGATACACGCACTAATGCTCACGGAGGCGTCATACAAAATCCAGAAGTTGCTGTTATTCGACTCGTCAGAGGAAATAATAAATTAGGCTTATATTGCGAGGGGGAATACCCTGCGATTTGCTTAATATGTAATTTAATAAGACCTTATCTTGTTTTTTGCATTCTGGAGATTTGGCACCCTATCGAGGTCAGTAATTCAGTAATTGAAATACCACAAAGTAATGCAATTACCTCGAATAATTTCAATTACCACAAGTAATTCAAATACCTATAAATGAATTTTAATACTTTAGAGTAATTTAATTACATGAAAGTAATTGAGTAATTGAATGCAGTAATTAATTACTTTTAAAAAGTAATTTTTAAGTACTTTCTAACAAACATGGCAATTTTCAATTACAATTACCGCATTTTGAAAAGCAATTCATTTCCAAGGCAAATAAACAAAAAGAAATTTAATTAGTAATTTAATTAAAAAGTAATTAATTACTGCCCAGCTCTGGCCGTACCTTATACTTACGCAGTAATGACCGTCATGGTATTAGTTTATGGTTATTGTCAAGGAAATGGTCGGGAGTCGGTGAGAGTATGTAGAGAAAGATTTCCAAACGGGCACGTACTAAACAACCAAACATTTGCTCCTGTTGGAAGACGTCTTTGAGAAACCGGTAGGTTTACTCCTTCAACTGTTGATAATGGACGGGATCGTACGATTAGGGTGGAAGAAGAAATTTTAGAGCGGGTTGAAGATCCGAGAATGAACACCGGATGCCTAGATTTGGGAGTTGGAGTTTATAATAGCTATTTATGAAACAAGTGCTAAAAGTGAATATTTCTGCATAATACATGAAAATTATGAAAGGAAGCCAATGCTGAGTTTAGTATCATGTCGAGTGCAAAAACACTTTTAGCGCAAGTTTAAATACACTTTTTTTTCTACGACCTTAAATTTACTGTTATTAATCTATAAATGTCAATTTAACAAAGGTTAGCATTTATGACAGCTATAATTTATGTCATAGTAAATATATGGGCGTGATGGCGCAGGTGACTGTTTCTGCAATCGGTAGCTGTCAAACTTAGTTATCAAAGATAATTATAATAGCACATATTTTACTGTATTCATTACATAATGCTTTAATTATTTAAACAACACTTTACCTCTAACGAAAGAAGTAACTAGAACCACTTTATAACCTCACTTCCAGTTTAAAATACATACATTCAAAACCAGCTGTTTACTTTTAGCACATGTGCTAAAAGTAAACAGCTGACTTCACTTTTAGTACGCTGATGTATAGTACGTCATTTTTAGTTCGACATGCTATTGGTAAAAGGCCTACTTTTAGTAGTGGTCGTAGAAAAAGATACATATAGTAAATAGGACTTTAAGAGAGCAGCTGCTGCATCCATACGACAGTACATCAGCTTCTACTCCTTGGCACAGAATTAAGACTAGAATCTTCTCGATTCATTAATAAACGGAGAGCACTTGATGAACATTTTCATTAAAAAATGTTATTTACAGGAATCATTGATCGATTTATAATTGGTTCTCTCATATTTCTACTTCGTTTAAATGGTTTGAATTAGCTGGAACGCCTCCAAGTAAATTTGTCAAATATATTTGATGATCTTTCACTGGCTAGTAGACAAAATAAGGGGTTCGTGCGCGAGAGCACACTTCACTTTAAGTGTTAGAAATCATTTAAATAAGAATTTTCGAAACCGATGGATCGGCAGAGGAAATAATATTCCTGCAAATTGGTGCGAATACAAAATTCAGTAAATGTTTTACGGTTAGATGCAGAGATGATGGAAAGATGTATTTAAATTTTTTGAGTGGAATTAATTTTTGTGTACTTGAAAATAGACATTGAACATTTACTTAGAGTTTTTCTGAACAATTAACATCGCTGTTTACATCAAAACTGTCATCAAATCTGGTTTTAAATATTTAAAAAGTTTAAAAACAAAACATAATAACTTAAGGTAAGGTGAGCTTGATCGTCATAATTTAGTCTCAAGGATGTGTGATAGAGTTTTGTACGCACTTGAGGCTAAAAGATAAATTGCTTCTAAAATACCGCGAAATCCTGAATCAATCACATAATGTGCAACAATTAATAAAATCATGAACAAAGCAGCTTTCTAAGAGCACACCAACGAAGCCCCAAAGAGGAAACCCATATATTCAAAAATTGTTAAATCAAAGCAGAAGCGGTCGATAATTTCTTTATTGGTCATAACTTTTTGGTTACTTCCAATTTACTGAATTCACACTCGACGGATACGATAAGTGAAGTAAAAAAAAGGAAGTCACAGAACCTGGACTTATGATGCTGTAAAACACCGTTTATGATTAACTGGATGAGTAAGGTAAGTAGAAGTAAATACTTTGGCAACAGATAACAAAGAGGAGAGAAAAGTTAATAGGCCACATTCTACGAGGTGAATGCCTAATAAGTACAATTATTGAAAAAAGGGTAGAAGATAAGGACCTTCCACGGTGCCTCAGACTGCAATGCATAAAGCAAATTAGGAAAGTTAGAAACCATAGAACCTATGCCGAGATAAAAAGAAAAGCCTGTAATAAAACAACTTGAAAATATAACTTAAACCGGTTCGTTGTCTGAATTCTTGAATATATGGACGTCTTTTGGGGTTCTGATAAACATTTTCTTATTGCAATTCGGTATTTTGTAGTTCATCATCCAGTCCTTAAAGTCCACTGCAGGACATCGACCTCCCTCATTGGTCGCTATTTTCCTCGGCGTTGGGCAGTCTGAACCGAATTATTTGCAACTGTTTTGATGTCGCCTCTCCACTGGGTACTTGGGTAGGTCGTCTCCCTCTACTACGTTTGTCAGCTCTTCAAGTAGTCTCTTCGTCCATCTCTATCACCGCTCATTCTGGCTATGTGACCTGCCCAGTTCCACTTAAATTGACATATCCGCTCTACAACATCAGTTATTCCTGTTTTCTGCCGTAGGTATTCGTTTGTAACATGCTTTTTTAGTTAATCTATGAATAATTGGAGGATGTTGTTACAATATCATTCATCGATAATCCTATTTCGTAAGCGTGTTACCCAAGCACGTATTTTAGAACTTCTTTTTATTTGCCCGCTAACATCCAGTATTGAGCATAAGCGTCCCTCAACTTTTACCAACGTGTTTCAAGTTTCATTCTTCACATATTCTCTATTCAAGGTCTTTATTCTAGGCATGTGTCCTGCTCACTTCTGCTTCAACTTTGCTGCCCTTTAAATTACGTTAGTCAATTCCTCCTACTTATTCGCTTTTTCTTCGGTCTCTTGGTGTCAGTTAAAGTATTTCTAGTACTATGGCTTTTTGGACAATTTTTAATTTATTACGGTTTGAGGGCCGCATCTGACTACTGGTAGAACACATTGACCGCAGAGCATCGTTTTGCAGATATTGGTGTATTTTGTGTTAGTTAATCAGTTGTTAAATTTCAAAAATATTGCCCGTCGTTCCAGTTTTCTGCTAGCGACATAAAGAAAAGATCAAAAATACTAAACACAATAGGTGGAGAACATCATAAATGAAAAATTGCCAATAAAAAAAAGGATCCATAAAAAAGGTGTTCAGTCAGTAAATAACTAAAGAATAGAATAAAACCGAAACTATTCACAAACAAGAAACAGGAGCAATAATAAATACTCAGCTATTCATCGACACTCGAGTTTCACAAAACTCAAGAAAGTGTTTGCTACTTTTCCCAAATTGTTTTTCTATCTCTAAGCTACGAAAATGGATAATACCACTACAATGTGACGCAATGACACTAGAATCCCCAAAAATTTTACGACTTTCAACAGAGAACGTCAAATGAGCTAAAATAATTTTGAAATGTAATATATAAAATGACATAATCATTAGTTTGGGTCACTTTTATACGACGTGGAGAAGCAAATATGAATCCTTTCACGACAATTACCGAACTTTCAAACGTCAAAATTCAACATATATGTAATCACTCTAATTGAACTGGTCAATAGACAAATACCTTTCAAAAGGCGAACAAAACTCGATGAGTAATCGCAGTTAGTAGTCCTGATTATAACCAAAACTGCTACTCCACGATAACTGCACCGGAGGTCACGATTCACATCCCTTTAATCTTTCTATAGAATTAAGTGCGTTTAGGGTAAATTAGGTGACGCATATCTCACATACCCGTTTGAGTAAATCCAAGATCATTAGAGAAAAAATTCAAGTCCAAAACCTTGATATAGTTTGCATGTTCAAGAAATCAGCTACAATATAAAATTATTCCTTTGTAATCTACTGGTAATAGATTTTGATATATTTTTATCCTGAATGGCTACATCTCTAAATCTTGTTTTAAAACTGCCACCAATTGAGACTCATTTTTTTTGTTTTCGGATCGATTTAGTTGGCTAATCTTGAATTCGAATTTTGACTTTGTCAATTGGTTGCTCAGTTCTGACAGATGGTCTAGCAATTCTCTGTTTATATGATGTACTACCAGTTTCTTTGAGCGTTCAAAATGGCAAAACTTGCTTGTAAATAACCTTTGCCAATCATTTCAACCCAGCAAAGACGATCTAATGTTGAATACGTTTTATTACAATTCAACAACGAAACAATTTCAAGCCTATGTTAATAAGAACAGCGGAGCAAGCTGCAATCCGCGAAGAGCTGCCGATGCTAATGTCGCCGAAGCACCTGCAAAAAGGGGCAAGGGCCAACCCCGGCCGTCGAGGTGATGTGCCATAAAAATGAAAAATTAGGCGAAAATATTTCGGCTAATTAAGGCGAGAGGTCGACAAAAACAAACCCTTCTACCTGGTCGCCGGATATGCCCGAAACGCACGAATTAGCGTAAAAAACTCCAACGACCGCATAAATCAGCGGCCTGACAAGATCATCTGTAGCCCTCGAGCCGATTTCAGAATCAATCGATCGAACGCAATCCGATAACGAGCTGGTAGCCAATCGCTAATTGGAGATCCTCTGGGCAGCTAATACAGTTAGGCGATGCTCAGATTAGTCTCACTCGAAATTTGAATAAAATACGAGCATTTAAACGTAACACGAAAGAAGATGGCGTGAAGTGCTCAACCACGGATTTCATATTTTAATTGGAAAGTAACGATTCACTCGAGGTAACGATTTTGAGGTGATGCTGAATTTGTACAGTTGAGTTTTGCTGATAGAAGTTGAATTTTGCTTATGGCAACCAGTTCAACCTTCTATTGGTTTCCCTGTCCTCCGTAAAAGATGTTAGTAGAATCGGTGAAACGATGTTATTATCGACAGACGTTGTATTATTTGAAAATATATCCAATCGTCTATAAGATTTTGGAATAGCTTCATTGCCATCTACTATTCAGTGACTCTTAGCAAGGTCGTTCATCATCACCACTAATTGGCACCGTTGATATTACTGCATAAAGTAAGTTCACTGATAGTAGTCCAAATCACTCATTGAGATTACTCAGCAAGGAAAATTTCCGTCTTCCAACATCCCTTGGGTGCTCTATTTTTCCCTGCATTATTAAATGATACTCATAGCTCCCAAAAGCTCTAGGTCTTTGTGCATTTTTCGCAGTACGCCAACATTGATTATTCTGTACACCCAAAATAGTCGGAATATGTGATTATTTTGGAAAAAAGGTTTGGGCGGTATTTTTTCTTTGTGTAGTACCACAACCACTAAAACCATTAGTCAAGCTTGTGATATTTAAAAAAACGAGTCGATCCAGATTTATCTCCTTTACTTCCTACTAGCAATGATGATCGATGCTGCCATCCACCAGCCCCCATTTTCCCGGAGGGTATATTCTGTACCTACCCTGCATATCGCCAGAGCTTCTCCCGAACCACCAGCGCCATCTCGAGATAGGGTTTGGGTTCCCCGGGTAACTCCACACGTACAGGTATTTTCTATTCTCTCTAGTTAGATCTCTCCAAAAGCAAATGGCCTAGACCTTGTCCATTAACAAACAAACAAACAAACAAAAGCAAATGTTTTTGAATAACTAGATAATAGCATGGATTCTGTTTGTTAATTGTTTTATCGTCACTTCCTTTATATTTGAATCTATTCTTCAAGGTGATTCTCATACTTTACATGGGTGCTAGTCTTTAAGCTCATTTGGGCGGATTTCTGCAATTGGGAGTCAATGCATATCTGCAGAGATTTATGAAAGAAACCTAGTTGGGAGAAAATTCATAATTATATGATGCGGATAGTAGGATTGTAATACTACTGATGTATTATAAATTAACCCATAGTTATCATTTCATATGAGAGAGTAATTCTTAAAATAATATTTTGTACCTGGTTCTGTTTTTGCAAAACAAATAAAGAACTAGCTGAGAGTGAACAAAAATTAATAAAGAACTGAAAGTAAGAAACGTTTTGATAGAATGTAAAACATTACACATTATACACAAGTTACTTACGTTGTTTGATTCTGAAATTTTTATTCACAGTAACTATACCATCACCAAAATACTATGATTGGACACATGGAATCAGATGGAACACACATTTATTGGGAAATAATAAAGCGTGGAAACAAATATTATCAAATAGTTGTAATAGTAATAATAATACCTACATACTGAGATGGTATGCTACCTATGACAATTCTGGCTCCTTTATTATTATTAAATATATGTTAATTAAATGGAAATCAAACATGATCAGAATTGGTACTTTATTAATCGCTACAAATAGAAGTATTATCCAGATTAAACATTGATACAAGCATCACAGAGTCAAAGTGCAGTTAGTTTTGTATTCACAGCGACATGTTACGGGTAATGATACACTGAATAAACTATGTGCCTAAGTAAAGCAACCTAAAGCACCTCTATAATACGAGCATTCTTGTCAGCCATTTTGAATCACATCACAAAAGCGGCAAATTCAAAAAACTAGTTACTTTCAGAAAATGAAAATAGGTTAATGTGTATACATTTGATGCAACGCATAAAAGGCAAAAAATACAGGAAAGCGAACACAGCTGGCAACTCAAACACGAGGTTAGAAGCTAGAACAGCGAGAATGCGAGAATAGATAATATAATAACCCACAGCGACTGAAATGTTTGACATTGTAGGGTTATGTTTTGGTTGCATCATGTCCACCAACATGTAAACGCGAAAGTACTGTGATGCAGGATTTTATGCAACTTGTGCGGCATGCGTCTGCTTGTATTATAAAGGGCTCTAAAGCAACCTGTAACGTCAGCAATTTAAAAGTGACAGTGCTTAATAAAACTAATAATATTTGACAATTTGACAGAAACAACAATTTGATTTATAAAATCTAGTAAAAATATTAGAAGGTAGTAGTTTACTAAGCAACGCTTGTAAATAAGAAAACAAGAAGCTCGCCCAAGCGAAGTCAAGTAGAAGGTTGTGTGCTGGCTTCCAAAGAAAATTGTTGTAAATATTTGTTTAATTAATGCCCTTTTGTGTTACAAGTGATTGTATTATTGTTGACCAGACGGGAGCTAGTTTGTGAATGTCCAGTTTTTCCGGTAAACAGTTAATAATCAAGATTGGAGCAGCAAAATTTCGCATCTTCACACAGCTACGACTTGGAGAGGTTCAGCGAGGCTTTAGAGCAGCAAACGTTTCCTGAGAGTAGATAAGACGAATAGCGACGACATTGGGGGTTTTAGGCAGGCAAGCAGCAAAGCGGACCACCCAAGTAACGGAGTCAACGGAGACTCTAGCGCCTTGGAGCAAAGCGGTTCCAACGAGCAGACGACGGCTCCGACTGGAAGAAAAAGGCGCATTTTGAGCAGTTTCCAACATCCCGGGACCCAAAAAGGCTCTGAAGCATGTTGGCGTCCTTTTGAAATTCAGATCGATTCAGCGTTGGATCGAACAGCGTCTCTGGATGCCTATAAACAGGTTGGCATAGTTACGGTGTTACATTTATGTTTATTACTATTTACCTGTAATAATTACCAACAGCTCACTTGGATTAAAAGTAGCATTGAAAGCATAATTCGCATTGAATACTCGCCATACTCGAGCAACTATTATACAATTGCGTAAAAGTTCAACTGTGTAGAAATTCAACCCTGGGATTAGAGTTTTGCGAACCTAACGGCTAGTAAGAGCAAAAGAGATAAGTAGTGTGATTGATAAATTATTACAGAGTGGGATATCGGATGCATAATTTATAATTTCATAAAAAACAATGTTTTTATTTAGTTAGTTCAGCTATAATTTCTATACCAATACATCAAAAAGTGTAACGTTACAAAACACAGTGTTAAATGTATATGATATATGCACCATTAGAGATAATATACTTTTGAAATTATCGGTTTTCTCATGGATTACAAGGTTTTTAAAAATCTAAAACAGTTGGATTTTATTGATTATTGCTTTATGAATTTGTATACCTACTACTAATTTTGAGTTTGTTCATGTCGTCGTTTGTATTATTCAGCCCCTCTTAAGTTGTTGATTACAACAGATATCAAAGTATTTTGTTTTTACATCAGATTTTTTTTAAAACTTGATTTCTATGTTTCTATATAGTTTTATATTACACTATTGGGTGCATCCAGAATTAAGATGTTAAAACAAATTGGTAGTCCTTACAACTGAATCTATAGCTGCTGAAGACAATTGCTAAGTCAAAGATAATTTCCAACAAATAGATCAAATCATTAGAGTTTTTCAAATATAAATATTTGATTGGGATTAGTAGGCTACAGATAACAATGCATACTTCAACTGTGTTGCTTCTTTTTTGTATAATGCGTCCATATGTGCTTATGGTTAAGTTATTTAAAATATTTGTCACTTTACTGAAAGTAAACCATACATAAACCAAGATTTATGGCTTTTTTCTATTTTCTTGGATTGCCTGTTTTATACCAAATCAAGATTAGGTCTTCCCATATTTTTCAAGACCTTCTTGAGCTGGTTCTATCTTGATAAGATCTGTATCAGAGTTTTTTCCATTCGACCAAAACATTGTTTTGGTTCGAACTGATCTGGATTACATTCTGCTCTCTTTTGCTAAGACTTTCGATCCTTCATCTTTTACCTATTTCGCCCAGCAATCTCCGTACATTCTACTAACATGAACTCACCAGTGAGAAAATCTCGGTCGTGACATTTGGGAGATCCAGTTCTTCTAGTGTAGACAGTGTGGTAGTTTATCACAGATTTTTTCTTGTCAGGTGTAGGAAACAAGTGTCGGCCTCATTTTTATATCAGTTGTAAATCCTAATGATATAAGTTCCAACAGGTTTCCGACAGAAGACTTAGGAGTTGGCTGTCATTCTACCTTTAACGCTAGTGTCGAAAGAAAAAGTGAACTGTAAATAGCTATAATATTTGGAAAAGAGGAATGAATTAAAAAATATAGTTATATTTTAATTTGCTTGTATGAGTAACGTCAGTACCTGTGGATGTGCCATTCTTAAAGGAGGGGTAAACATAGCTCTAGCTAGCTCTAACTCTCGGTAGAATATGACGTGAATAAGGACTAGGCAGCGGTTCCTAAGGCTACAAGAAAACCATTCCTTAAAATAAAATGGGCGCCAGTCATTATTTACAAGATAAAAGCAAATCTAGCTATTAATAACGAATCACCACCGACTTTGGAAGCCTCTTACTTCAACCTAAAACTAAAAAAAAACACGAGCAGGTTCATGAGGGTTCGTAGTATAACTAACAAAGAAATATAAACCAGCAACAGTTAATAGAATTTAATATTCAAGATCAGTATTATAAATAGTCATCGTAATTAAGAAACAATGTTAATTAAGACAACTCAGGTAAAACCTGACGCTTCACAGCGATAAATAATACAAATATCTGAGTCACTCAAATCAAACACACACAAAAATTGAATTATTAAAATTCAAATAACACATTAAAACTTTAACGTCAGGAACATTATAAGTCACAATTATAATAAATGGCAAATTATTGAAATTTAAATGCCATGCAAACATCCAGCTAACATTATGAAACGTAGCTCACTTCGACCGGCTTGAAAACTGCATAAATTTCAATTACTGTGAGCTGGGTGCTTAAGGGCACACTGCGAGAGGTTTTTACTGGACACATACACAATTTCAGCTAACCCTATGTGTAAACGCCATGAGCGTTGAGAAAACTACATATTATATTGACACGTGCGTTTTTTATATTCAAAGGCATTTGCATCAAAACATGCAATACTGTGGCGGAAATCGTCCTATCGACACAATCAATCGCTGAAATTTAAATTGCATGTACTATTTCTGAAGGACGCTGCAGTCCTGGATGAATTATTTTGCACGGCCATGGCCCCAAAATTTGTACTGCCAGCATACGAAAAAATTTCAATGCGGCTGCCTTCAGGACTTTATGCCCAATGACAAAAACATTACGCCGGGAGGGTGACAAACAGGCCACAGATGGAAATCGGCCTCAATCAAGTTTTCTGAAAAACGCCGCTTGAAGAGTACGCCTCATTTGTCTACAGAAACAAATTACGATTAGAAAACAGCCTACTTGTTCAAGCCATTCAAATCCCTCAGGAGGTTTGAAATTGTGAAGAGATCACTGCCTCCACAAAAAGTGCTTGCAATCGAAGCAAGCAACTCGCAAAAATCTCGTTCCAGGCAGCTTTCTTATCGAAGGTCGAGCGCCTTTCCGGAAAAACTAAATTTTTTCGCTCGAAATTAGAGATTCGAGCCGACTCGAGGAGCGAATCGCAAAAGAACGCACAAATGAAATGTACGATCTGTTAATTATACATTCTTCTTTATTTTTTTTAAATACTCACTAGCAATACTTATTCTTTAAAATTTTCAGATGACATACGTATACACTTTGTAAGTTGATCAGGTTCGTTTTTAAGCAGTTACTTATAATTGCGAGTAACCACCTACTATTCGATTTCGGTCCAATATGCAATTTTTAACCCCACGTTCCCTATTTAATTCTTTGATTGTTTTTATTAGGATCAGAAGAGCCGTCGCTGCAGTTATATGTTTATTGCACGTTCGCATCTTTAAGTTCTCCAGGTATTGAAGCACTACTCACTTTATCCTTAAAGTTTACTTTATCCTTGAAGTTCACTTTAATAGTTCCTAATGTTCTCATTTCTGTAGTCCTCTGTATGGTTTCCCTTTTCAAAGTACTGAAAGAGCAAAAACTGGAAAGGATTTTGAACAGAAATAAACAATACGTATGAGACGAACATTCGAAGTTTCTGGAATAGAGTAAAAGCAACGAGAAGAAAAAGAAAGAAATAATTAAAGAGACTAAAATTAGGTTGAGAGAAAAACGAAAGCAAAAAGCTAATAGAAGAAGTGGAAAAATCCCAAGAATGGGAAAAATACAAATGAAGGAAATAACCTGTGAACAGCTAAAAGAAGTGACAAGAAAAATAATGATTTATTCTTCTGTTTTTTATCACATTTTCAGTTTTGTTATGTGAATAACAAGGTAACACCTGTATAATGAAATGGTTTCTATATTACAAAAGGAAGAATTTATTTGCAAATTGTTCTATATTTTGTTCTTAAGTTAAAATATTTTTCGATTGATTCGGTAGTTGTCATTGAACACTTTCATATTAAGTTGTTAAAGCAAGCTGTTGTTTGATTTATAAACACTCAAAACTGGGACTCATTGTTTTCTCTGTTTTTTTATCATATCAACTCGAAACGTTTTCAGCAAAATATACTTCTCAGAATTTATTCTCCCTCCCCTTCTGGGTAAGTGGCTCGTTTGTAATCATATATATTTCAATATACGTAATGCGTACGTTCTTCTTCTGTTAGTGCTGATCCGTTAAGGGATATGATTACGTTGGTGTATTGTAATAGTAACTTATAAGTAACTTTAAGTTAAATCTTGCCGCCTGTGTGCGGTAGTTTCCGTTATATGTGAACCGCGTAATTCTGTGAGTGCGGTTTTTGAGAGCGTCCACGGAAGTAGCTTGATTAAGCGCGAAAGAAACATTCAGGGCAACAAGCCCATGCAGAAAGTTCGTCATTCGCGATTCAACATTTTCCGTGAGCAATTGGCTCATCGGGCTGCCGAATTGTACCAACACCCAACCAAGTGCATTCCGTGCGAGGCGTTGAAATAGGTTCCTGCGCAATTTTGCTGCTGTGAATAATAGTCACTTTGAAATACAAGCTGATAACATCTCCAGTGAGGCGCTACAATGTAGAAGCTGCAATAGTTTCAAAATGGCGTTCACGCAACGTTAGGTAGTCTGCTCCGAGTGAGAAACACCTGCATTGCTCAATTATTGAAGCTTGATGACCGTTACCCTTTGGTTTGCATTACATTGGATCAGGTTGTGTCTGAAACAAGGGCACGTTTTTGAATTCGCCGTAAAACATTATCTTAATTCACCACGTTAAGCACTATTTTGCCGAAGGTGTATCAGGTTACAACGCGAAAAGCTGCGAGTTCTAGGTTCAGTTTGCAGACAGATTTTATGCATCAAACCCCTACGACGGATTTTGATGTAGTTTAATGTTGGAGTATAAGACAGTTATTCTGTTATTCTTTTTTATATTTTTAAAATCAAAATGTAATATAATACAAGTATTTGACTTTAGCTAATTCTCCTAGTTTATATATTGACACCGGTGTGTTTGGAAATTATTATTTATTCTATTTGAGTTTCAGTGATTGTTACCGGATTGGTTTTAATTTGAGTGGTAGTTTGGCGGATATATTTTTAGTGTTTCGAGCAGCTTTGGGTCAACTTCCAAAGCTTAGTTGCGTTGATTTTTCGTAACAACGACTGGAAGAAAGGTGAGAGGCCCCTCGTTTTAAACCGAGCTAACTGGCGATAAAAAGACAAATTTACAAAAACGACGGAGTTACAAAGCGCCTCATTACACATTATTTACTAACCTATATCAGTTGCATCTAAAAGAAGGAGACTAGCAAAACAAGAGCCAACGGTTATCTGCAAAGCATAAAATTGATAACACAAAATTGCAATAAATGCAATTTATAAATAGTATGTTTTATAATAGAACTAGGATGACTTTACAATAGAAGTTTCCATTGCATATTTCCGTTATAGTTATAGTTACAAATGTAAAATATGAGAGTTATATTTCTAATTATTTTGTTGTTATGATAAGCGAGGGTATTAATACTATATAGAAATGTGTACATTCTGAAGTATATGTTCAACGAAAAGAAATTTTCTAGTATTAAATAAAGATGAAGCCATTAATTAGTAAACATTCTTCTACACCTCAATGCCTTTATGGCTATGGCAACTCGCTTTATGATAACAACCGTTTTGCTCTGTTCACGCCATTTCCACATTACCATGGAAATACTAAACTTAATTTGATTTTATTTTTACTAGCGTACAGAAGCCTTCCTGCTAACTTCGTTATGAGGCACAAATTTGAACTGTCGCTCTTGCATTTCAACTTGTTTGGTAAAAAAACGTTTACGAGATTACTGAAATCAAAATATGTATGTGGTTATTTCTAATATAAGCAAGTAGCAATCATGCCAGTGGCGTAACTGCCTTCCCAGCTACACCCACAAGGGGCGGTATAATTGAAGGGGGCCAAAAACTGTAAATGAATTTCTTTAACCAACTAGGCCAAGGGAGTACTAGAAAAAATACAGGAGGATACGTTTTTCTGTTTTATGATTTATTTGTGTGCCAGAAAACCGTTATTAAGGAATCATTTTTCGATCTTTCATTCCGTGTGGTTATAATTTACACTAACTAGATAAGTTGTTTTTTATAAAAAAAGTTGTATAGTTCGTGTAGGCCACTAGAGTAGTAAATTATTGCAACTAAAAAGAGAAATTTACTATTCACCTAATGAAATACAACTTGCTGCTGCATTAGTTAAAGGAAAAGGCATTTGCACAAATTCGTAAGTACTAACTAGTGTGCAACTAAGGTGTAAAGCAGTGACAAAAGCTATTACAACTTCAATTTCAAATTACTGCCACTGAAGTGAAAAACTTTCTTAAATGGCAGAAACATCCCAACAGCTGTGCGTCCACTGCAGAGCAGCCTGCAAGTAGTCAAATTAACAGTAATTGGCCCCTTTGATTAGAGACTCTTTGTTGCCAGCTCGGTGGCAGAGCGTCTTCACGTATGCATAGCCGTGGGGCCGCTCAGGAAAATGTTGTGACGTTAGCGGGCATAAACTTGATTTATAGATGAGTGGTCTGGGTGCAGGGATTGCTGATGAAATATGTTCGGTAGTTCTCTATACACTTGTGACCTCGGCCGTGCAGCAACACTTGCGGCCGCGGGACATCGTTCGAGATTGCCGAATCGCGTGAAGAATGGACTTGGGCAATTCTGATGGAAACTCCGAGGACCTAAGTAATGAGCTTCGGCCCGGACGTGTCGAGGGGATTCTCTGAGGGCATATGAAACTATAGTGCTGTTTTCAACATGTAAAACTTTCAAATATCTCTATAAAAGGCTTTAGTTTAACCAAAAGGAATCTCTTTAATGTCATTATGTTTGTCTAGCTGTGTACCAGTACATGATTTTGGAATCTAACTATACCTAAACAAGTAGCTGACAAATACATAAAGTGTAGCAATCTCTATGACCAAGGCTGTTTTTTGTTCAGATAGGATAGAGTTTGAAGTTTTTATTAATATTGGCCAGGCTTGAAAGTACTAAACTGTTGAAAGAAACAATAAAGGAGGCCACCTGCATTCTTAATCGAAATCTTAGAAAAAAATAAGACAGGAGACTGAATTTAATAAATATTTAAGTAGACAAGTGGTATATATTTTTATTAATGGTCTGAACTGCAACGAACGGATTCATCGTTTATATTAATAACACCTAAAACGTTGATAGTGTTCAAAACAGGTACCGAAAGGCGAAAGCGCTTGAGGTATTACGTTTGTCTAACGTCTTTAACATTAGCATGGCTAAAATGTTACATTTCCTCTGTTATCATCTTATTTTTCTTCTCTATGCTATGATTTTACTTGTTAAATAAGTCTGAGCACTAGCATTTAAGCTGTAATGCACCTGATTTGTTCCGGAATTTTGAAATTCTATTTCAAATCCCGGCGAAAAGTGCTTATTTAAACTTGACCAAAATTGGTTGCCTCGGGTAAAACTCAGATATCCATGATCCGTTCTATTCAATTATACAAATATGGGAATAGCACAGTGTAGAAATAAATTGTATAATGTGTGTAAATATATGCAACATGAATTTCAGTTAAGGGAAAAGATTATGTGAATAAATATTATAAAATAAAGTTTCTTCGGCGTATTAGTTCTGCGTTCTGTTATTTTTGGGCCCTCGGCAATTCACACTGCACGCTGGCTTGGCCCGGTTGCTGCCCCTGGATACTCTCAAAGAAAGTTTGAAGAAGGTAAGCGCGGATGATCCGTAGCTCTGATGTACTGATGCACTGGAGCCGACAGATCTAAAATAGACTATATTTCACCCGGCAAAGAAGGCGTGTGTTATTGATAGTTCACGGGCG
Source organism: Agriotes lineatus (assembly GCA_940337035.1). Lineage (NCBI taxonomy): Eukaryota > Metazoa > Arthropoda > Insecta > Coleoptera > Elateridae > Agriotes > Agriotes lineatus. The sequence goes on from OW679203.1 coordinate 90,883,527, forward strand.
GACCAATTCAATAGAAAAAGGTGTTTTACAGTATCTATGATGTTTACGGCGAGTGCAGAATGCCTGGATGGACGTCCGGCTCTTTGCAGATAAAATGGCCCGTGAGCGCTGGAAGAACTCGGTTGGTTCGAGCTCCCGGCAGGCGGGCTAATTTGTGTCGAGGCATCTGGATTATGCCAAAGTTTTTTCTAATACTCTGGTAAGCCGTGCTCCATGAAAATTTCATAGAGATTATAGCAATAATAGCCGGGGGAAGTGGGGGACCAAACGGGGCGGGCAGGTGAAGGAATTTTCCAGCGAGATGGGAACCAAGTCCACAGTCGCCAGGCAGGTCAGGAAGTAGTAGGAAAGAAGCTGGAAGCCGGGACCTAAAATAAGTAGTCAGGATCAGGTTCAGGTTCGAGTCTCTAATAAAGTTAACTAGCTTCGGATTTTTCTTTTATACTCTTCTGACACCTGGCACTCTTCGGGCCATTTCTAGAGTGTTTGAAGAAGGAGCTTCGTAGTGTACCGGTTTACGTCCACGCATAGCGGTTAAAATCGCCTTATTGAAAATCCGCACGCTATGGAGATGTGGGTGAAGATTTTAACAGAAATTAGCTCCATTCAAATTTCTAGCACACTATTTGTACCTCTGGTAAATTTTGACGCGGGGGTAACGTTATAAAGCAGGTATTGTTTGTTGCTACCTTTATTTTTTTAATTTGCAAACTAAACAAGTAAGTTAAAACCTGAAGATTAATTCGTTTAAAATTAATAAGGGAATCATTGGGGTAAAGGTGACAAAAGTTTTCAGTTATTACGTTTATCTGCAATTCCAAACGCCATTTCTCCTTTAGTTCGTTTTTATTCTTCAATTTCTTAACTGAAAAAGGTAGCTGTGGTTCCAATAAGTGCCATACGGTCTTTCCTACAATTTTAAACCGTCTAAAGCAGTTAGTAGAAATCGACCAGCAAAAATTCAAGCATGGAATGTACCTAAAGCCCCCAAGTTGAGCATAGCCAATCTGCTGTTCCTCTTTTTCTATCTGACCTTTACATCCGTAATTCGAGTGTTGTTTACACCACGATTGCTTTCCATATTCGTCCAGCTCAAGCTTCTCTCCTCCTGGTGACTTGAGAGGTTCTTCCATCCTTTTTAGTCTTTAACTGATTCCTTTCAAGTGCATCTGACTTTCAGAGGTTTTTCTTGTCGCTTTGATCTTTCCATTTCAGGCCGCTTTGATGTTTTCTCCCTGAAAACCTCTGTACTTCTCTATTTGTAGATCTTCCCCGGGTGGTATCATTTACTTTAATCAGTTCTTCCATTGTTTAGTCAGAGGCTTTCGTTCAGATATTTTCAGCAAGTTACTAGACCTTTAATTAAAAACGATCACAAGGGTAGTATCGTAGGCACTTTTAACTTGTTTAGAATGCTTGAGACAACTCTTCACAGGTATTTTAGAAGCCTCTAGCTAGACACTGCGTTTATCTGAAACGTAATTATCACAAAAGCTAAATAATACGTTAGTATTTCAATTGTAGCCAGTTGATTGCTATTCAAATGTGTCTCACTTGGTTAAAATGAGGTATTAAAACGAATTCAGGCATTACATGTACCTTAAGTCCACAATCTGAGCGTATCACATCATATTTTGTCTATTCATCTGATCTTTGAAGATTACTAACGAGATCATCCTCTACTCAACGATTGCTTCTATGTTTTCAAGTCAAGCTTTCCTTCTACTATTCACTTGAGGCCTTGCCCCACTCCACCCATCCACCTTTTTCTATCTTCCTCTTATTTTTGTCTTTGACTACCTACATAATTCTTCTGTGTTACAACCCTTTGTGTGTTTTTGCGTTTTCTACGATCCTTCTTCAGTGTTTTCTGTTCCTTATGACCACTCTTCAGCTTTAAATTTTCAGCGCTACCCTGTCTTTCTGAACTCAATCTTTTCACCTTTCTCGCGGTTTGCATCTGGCTCTGACGTATCTACATAATAATTTTGGCGGTTTCATCCTTGAAAAGTGTGCCAACCACCTTAGTTGTCGTACCTTGATAAAACGAATTACGTCTGCTGCTTCTATTTCCATGTATTTTGTGGTTATATCTTCTCCGGTATGTTCCATTAGGTTCTAGTACCTGCCCCCCACCCATAACATTTTTTAAAATATTTTTTCTATGATCGTGTCAAAATGACAACTTTTTGCACTGTTTCTAGTGTCAAAAGCGACGTTTGTAGTACTCTTAATATTAGCGCCCAAAATACGTATTATTCTGGCGACTGGCGACGCGACGTTAAAAGCACTCCGCTAGCGCGTCGTGCTCTTAAACTCGTCGCACGTGCTTTAAAGGCGTACTTATACACTAGCATCATAATATACTATTTCTTACAATGTTCCTAAGTTTGTTCTGATGTTTTATTCTTATCATACATATACGTATTCTTTGAATTGATAATAGTTTTATGTTTCCTGCTTGAGTTCGTCTTGTTATCTCGTCGTTTTTATTTGTAGCGTTTAGCTGTAACCTTAAATAGTTAAATTCGTTGATTTCCTCAAATGTATAGAAGCCACGTGTGTCTTGCCTGCTTTTGCTTGGTTGCGTTTTTTTAGTTGGAGCTATTTCGCTTTATATTAGTTTATCAAGAAGTTTATTTCTACAGCGGGTTTTTTCATATCAATGAATGTAGCCGTTAGGTTTTCCTTGAATCTGTCATTCAAAGGTTTCCCTCACCTTCTCCATACTGACCACCTAAATCGTGTCCTGCTTTAACTGGCCCTACGACTTTTTGCTCGTTAAAAACCATTGTTGGTTCTCTATGTGTGGGTCTTGTTCGGGTGTTATTGCCTACCTTATATACTTTTGCAATCTTCCTCAGTCATATATGTTCTTCTATTACTAAAAAATAAGGTCTTAAAGTCATCAACACAGGACGGCCATACTTGTTCACGATATCTGAAATAGAAAATAAAAGTTTTTAGGAAAACTGCTATGTACTGCATTTATCTGAAGCCCTTAACATCACCACCACGAGAATGTACATACTGTGTCAGTATTTGTGTCATAGATAGTTCTAGTCTCAAGCAGTTATTAATCGAGGCCAGAACGGATTTAAGCATTAAATGTTCTTTAAGTCCTCTTCTGGCCATCCATATGACCTCTATATACAGATTGTCCGAATTGTACTCGGGACATGGGAAATTCATGAGTGCAACCGGGAGAAACCGATAAAATGAGTAGGTATGACAGAGAAGAAACATATCCAAATTTATCAATATACCAATGGACACTTTCAAAACCTTTCGTGGATACACAAGTTTTTAAAATAAATTAAACTCAATGTCATTAGTGCCATTAAAACTCACAAAATTACAAACAAAGTTTCATTAATTGAGTTCCCAGCATAAATCCATTTAATAATTTGAACCTTTTCTGCTACCGTGTACTGCATTTTGAAATTTTTAAGGACAAATGCGTTTAATTTATTTAAAATATGAGCATCCATGAAAAGTTTTGAAAGTGTCCATTGGTATATTGATAGATTTTGATATATTTTATCTCTGTCATACCTACTCATTTTATCTGTTTATCCCTGCCGCACTCATTAATTTCCCGTGTCTCGAATACAATCCGGACAATCTGTTTGTCCCTAACTGAACCATCGTCTGCTACAATATTGTTTTCTATCTTCGTCCACTCCAAGTTTCTATTCCTCCATGAGCTTGAGATCATGTTCTACTCCGTCCTTCCATCTTTTTCGATTTTTTCTGTTTTTACTTCCTTTTACTATAAAGGAAGTATTGGATTCACCCCAAAAATTCGAAATTGAGTTTTCAACGGATCTTTACGTTTTAGAGTCCCCTGATCCCAAAAAACATATTTTTTTTCATTGGTCTGTGTGTCTGTCTGTCTGTGTGTCTGTCTGTGTGTCTGTCTGTCTGTGAACAGAATATCTCAAAAACGAAAAGAGGTATGGCGTTGAAACTTCATATATAAGTTTTGTGTACTATGTAGATGAGACAGCAAGCTTTTGAAGAAAATCGCATAACCGGAAGTAGGTGTTTACTCTTGTGATTTTTCAGTTTTTTTCGATTTTTTCAAAAACGGCTCTAACGATTTTTTTTAAACTTTACATTTTTCTTACATTTTTAATGTGTATTGATGTGAGATAGGTGATTTTCCAGTTGAATACTTCTAAAGTGGGTTTCTTTTGTTTTTTTTTTCTATTTTTTTTATTAACTCCTATTTTAAATAAAACACCCGGTATATTATTACATTTTTGAATTCACCTTAAAATTCTAGAGAAAATTTATCTCTTCAACTAACACTCGATTTTGTACCGTTTTTGTAGAATTTGTAATTCTTTTAAATTTTTAACAAATGGTTAAAAATTAAAAATGAAATTTTTGACTAATTATAAGATCACTGTAAAAGGAAGTTGTGTGAGTGTATCACACCAGATTTTTTTCTTTCTCTTGTCTATCTTCCGTGGTTTATCTTGTCGCTTTGAGTTTCTCAATTCCAGCTTGGGAAACGTCTGCCGGATGTTATCATTTGCCTTACTTGGTTCGGGTCCTTTCTCTCAGATATTTTCGGAAAGTTTCATTGTTTCTATTTTATTAAGAAAGAATGTATATTTAGGTTTCAAGATTAGCAACGTAGACAGCTTTTACTTTTTCAAAATGCATGAGACAGACAGTAAAATATATCTTAAAAGTCTCGAATGATGTCGCTAACTGGACCATTGTCTGCTCCTCGTTTACTTTTCATACTCGTCCAGCGCTAGCTTTTCTTCTCAAGTTGACAAGATCCTGTTCCTCTCATTTTCTCCATTCCGGCCATGTATTTCTTTTTGCTTTGGTTGTGATGTTTTCTTCCCAAAAGGTCAGTTTTCTATTTGTGCTTTTTTCCCAGATGCATTATCGGTTCTGCCATGTTTTTCAATAGCTTCCTTTAAAATATTTTCAGCAAGTCTCCTTGTTCCTCAATTTGTTCATAGAAAGGGGAGATTGAGGTCTAAAAATCACTATCGTAGGCGGTAAGTAAGATATACTTAAAAAGCCTTCAAATACTGCGTTTATCTGAAAACATTAATGTCACCACTACAAAAAGATATATAGTACCTCGGAATTTTAGTCATAGCTAGTTTCTTGCTATTAAAATCTGTCTCAATTAATATATAAAATTTTAAAAAAAATCAAGCATTAGATATACCTCAAGTTCATCAGCTGAGCATAACCAGTCATTTATCATCTTTTGTCACTCCATCTGACCTTTATATGTTCCGAAGTGGAATATTGTTTCCCCTATGATGGCTTTCCATATTTGGCAATTCTAAGCTTCTCCTTTCCAACTGATTTCAGATGTTGCTCCACTCAGTCTTTCACGATTTTTTTTTAGTTTTCGCTTATGTATTTCTTGTTGCTTTGGTTGTGATGTTTTCTTCCCAAAAGGTCAGTTTTCTATTTGTGCTTTTTTCCCAGATGCGTTATCGGTTCTGCCATGTTTTTCAATAGCTTCCTTTAAAATATTTTCAGCAAGTCTCCTTGTTCCTCAATTTGTTCATAGAAAGGGGAGATTGAGGTCTAAAAATCACTATCGTAGGCGGTAAGTAAGATATACTTAAAAAGCCTTCAAATACTGCGTTTATCTGAAAACATTAATGTCACCACTACAAAAAGATATATAGTACGTCGGAATTTTAGTCATAGCTAGTTTCTTGCTATTAAAATCTGTCTCAATTAATATATAAAAATTTTTTAAAAATCAAGCATTAGATATACCTCAAGTTCATCAGCTGAGCATAACCAGTCATTTATCATCTTTTGTCACTCCATGTGACCTTTATATGTTCCGAAGTGAAATATTGTTTCCCCTACGATGGCTTTCCATATTTGGCAATTCTAAGCTTCCCCTTTCCAACTGATTTCAGATGTTGCTCCACTCAGTCTTTCACGATTTTTTTTTAGTTTTCGCTTGTTTTTTCCTTGCACCTGCCTTTCAATGGTATCTGTTTCAGACAGTTAGTACAGGAACTGAAGAAGAAGTCAAGTTCTAGATATACTTAATGTTCTTAAGCTTTGCATTGTCTTCTTGTCATCTTTTGTGTAACCATATAATCTTCGTATTTGTTACTACATCGTCACTTCCAGATTGCTTTTCATATTTGCCTATTCCCAATTTCGTTTCTTCAATTTACTTAACGTCACCATCACAAAAATCTTGTGCTTGAGTGATAACTAGTTTCTAGCTGTTCAAATCTGTCTCAAGCAGCTAAAAGAAAATCAAGAAGAACTCAAGCATTAAATTTATTTGAAGCTGAGAATGACCAGTCTCGTTGTAATCCATTGTCAATCTATCTGACCTTCTGTATTTTTTCAATGCGATCTTCATTTTTGCCATTGACTAGAGATCGTTGTGGAGCAGCGTAAATGGTATCATTCGGTTATTGTATCGTGTCGTCGCATAAGTTAGACGTTATTAAGGATTATAAAAGAAACCGGCTCGAGAATACCTAAGTCTTTGTCCCGGAGCACTAATTGTCGGTACGTGCGCCCGTGGTACTTGCTCGTGCAAGGATCTGTCAACTGCCCCATTGTGATGAGTTGTCAACTCCTTAAGCATCTTTCAGATGGCAAACTTCCCGCATTTTTGCCAGTCTTGGCTACTGACGTTGTCCATTTTGACCGTCTGCCTCAGCGTCCGTGAACGACGGCTCTCCAACTGGACTTCAACACCAAGCTCGTCACTTAACCACCAGGTATTGTTAAATTAGTTTAAATGTAGTGTTACGTCATAGGTTGATCCACGATTGCTTTCAATATTCGTGCACCTCGAGCTTTTCATCTCCCATTGACTTGAGATCTTGTCCCACTCCGTCTTTCGACGTTTTTCGGGTTCTCTCCGATTTTTCCCTTGAATGTACCCTTTAACGGCTTTCCTGGTCGTCTTGTCTTCTCCAGTCCAGCCGTGTAGTTCTTGCTGCTTTGATGAACCCTATTATGCTTTCCTACCTAAGATTCTGCTATCAATTCTATTTTCGGGGTTCATTTTCGGGGGGGGGGGGAGGTACTATCTGCATCACTTGTTTCTGTCATTTTTCTTAGTAGTATTGGTTGTTTCGAAATTTGATAATAAGTCATAATACTGCCAGTAAATAATATTTTAAAAACCTCCAAGTACTATAGTTATCGAATGCCATAACGAATAGGTATATATTACTATGTATTATTTAGTTAAATAAAGCACTTTAATAATCTCATAGTTGGCTCTATCTCATATGGCTCGGGTCTCTACATTCTAGTATTATTTTGATTTGTAATAAATTATAAGAAATAAATTTGATATCAAATCAATTAAGTATCGTAATATTATTTTTAATAATTTAGAAGTAAACACTTTGTGTAATGGAGATTTAACTAACGGGATAGCTACCATACAGGACATTATTTAACTAAAAGAAATATGTATTTAAAATTGGCGTTCCAACCTTACAATTCCAAAAAGAACAAGTTCGTTATACTCCACAATTATCTGTGGTTGCGTAGTCTAGGTGACAACAATTGTCGTAAATAAATACACGTCAAAAACAAAACACACTCAGAGGACGCTTGTGCCGGAGGTGCTCATAAAACCGACGCCACCAAGAAATTTATTAAATTATATCTTTTAGGGTGCAGTTTTCTGACATTTGTGTTGCTTTTGAAATCAAAATTGAGGCGTAACTCGAGTTCCTAGCAAGTCCCACGACGGTTGGTCCCGTCTTTCTCCGTTGGTCTGCCGATTCCAACCGTTGAACCCTTCCGCAAAACGGCTTCTGTAGCTTGACCGCTGCGGCACTAAAAAAATGCTTCCAGCTTACAGCGTTGCCCACACCTAGGACTCCACTGCTTTATATGAAGGTCACTGCCTACCTCCAGCTTTCAGTGGTTCCAATTAATCTGCTATGATGTACAAAACAGTCACCGGAATACTAGCTATCAGTCGATGCACAGATCAAACGCTTTTTCAAACTTCTGCAAGTCAATGCACTCCACTACATCATACTCACAGGACAATCAATTCTAATACTCACTGAATTGGGCAAAGAGTAATTATTCACAATTTAACAATTATTTATTGGGGAAGCCAAATTAACAACACCTTGCAGCTTGGCTTCCTTTCCCCAATTGTTTGCCGTGGATCTTACATTGTTTGACATGGTTTCCAAGCCTAATCTGATTACATTTGGTTCAAATTAAGACAAACACTATTTTAAATACTGTTTTACAAATTATTATCGAGGCCAATGCTATTTTATACTATTTTCAAAAAATTTATCTAGCACATTTCTGGAACACTTTATAAAATAATATTTTATATGCATGAAATATTGTTAATTGTTATTATAATTATAGAGGCTTAAAATGCAGTATATACCGATTGTCTCAGTATTTTAGTCACAACTATATTCTGTTATCCACATCTGTTTCATGCAGTTAGTTAAAGGAATCAAGGAGAATTTAAGCATAAAATGTAGATACTTTAAGTCTTCAACCTGAGGATCGCCAGTTTTTTCGTCATAATTTGTCATCCATCGTCTACTCCACGATTGTCTGCTATCTTTTTTTATCCCGAAGTTTTCTGCTGCCATTGATTTCAGATACTGACCAATACCGTTCTTCTATTGTATCCGTCTCACCTTCTCTATTCCAACCATCTAAACCTTGGTGATTCTTCTCCAGGTGTTATTATCTACTTTACTTACTTGGTTTTGATAAATTTTTCTCATTACAGTCTCTTGGGCAGCATTGTATGCACTTCTTACTTTTTCAGAATATCCAAGGCAGTTAGTGAAAGATGTTTAAGAAGTTTTCAGGTGTTGCGACTACGTAAAGCCCTTACCACCACCACCGGCAGTGTTCTTGTAGTTTTTCGCTCTTTTCTAAATCTCTTTGAAAAATCTCTACTACATCCAGGCTCAATAACTTGGTGGTGGTATAAGAAACCATGCGGTATTGTAACAAACCCGTAAGGTGTATTATACTAAGTTGTAAATTACTAATGATGTCAAAAAGAAAGCAATTCCAATAGTAGCCGAAGCTTTGTTGAGAAAATACTCTAACCAATTGTCGATCCAGTGGCCTTCGTGCACCTCAGATCCGCTAATTAACAGCCGCAATGGTCGATTTCTCCAAAGCAGCCGAAGTACAGCATCCTCGCAGCAGCTCCAAGAGGATCATCGCCGCGTGCATAATAACTTACGTCTTAATTAATAGCAGCTGTAATCTAGCGCTCCGTGTGCGGCGACGCTCAGATGTTCGTCGTACGCGGCCACCTTGCAGTGCACCGCTCGGTATGACTCGCTCTTCTATTGTTTGGCAGCCAGGCCGAGGTGACGCTGCAACTGCTTTGTAATTAATTGCGTTGTTTGCCTGCCGTTCTCCACCAAATCGGCCAATATTTTGACCGTGAAATGAAGAGAGGCCCCCGAGACGAGCCAGTCATGGCGCGGGAATTTTCATTTGATTGGGTTTTTTAGGATTACGGTTTTCTCGGCTCTAGCGCCAAATGGGGGATATTTAATGTGGAAGTGGCTGTTGGGCCGGGAACGTAGACGAGGAGCGGGGGGCAATTAAACGGTTAATTTCGATATCCTCGTGGTAGTTTCTGGAAGATAGCCAAATATTCACTGCCTTCAAGACAAGCGCGTGCAGGTCAAACTAATTAAAACTAGTAAAGTTAAAAGATATGTTTAAATATAAATAGAACAAAACTGCTTCAGCTTTTCGTCACACTCTAGGTCAGTGTTTTTCAACCTTTTTCATCTAGTGGCACCCCTGATTGAAAAATTAAAAAAGCATGACACCCTTGACCAGCGGCAGACCTAGAATCTGAATTGGGGGAGGGGCTAATAGGTCAGGTGCATTTTTTTGCGAAAATGACTAGTACCTGCAAAGGTAGGGTGGGGAAAATTTTTAAAAAGTGACAGTTTGAAATAGCATTCGAATGTCAAAGAAGCGTTTCTACGTGTTCAAAATCAAAATTTAAGTCCATTGAATTTTGTTGAAATACCTACATGTAAAATAATAGTCTCGCTATTGTTTTTTAAATCTAGTTTTATTATCAAATATATCAAATTACATAAAGATGCGTAAATACGTGAATAATAACAATTTTAATTAATACGAGATCTGAGCTTGACGTGATACACACTTTTTTTAAATTCTGGGCGGAATATTGGAGGAGACACGCTCTCATTTCTTCTTCGATCGTTTGTAAACGTTCTCTTTTATTATTTTTGATGGACATAAGAGCCGAAAATTGAGGATACTCTGATTTTATGTGTATCCAAAATTGATTAATATTCAATCTCATATTTCAGTTTTAAATTGCATTCATTCTTTAAATCAATTAGTGCTTCTTGCTCTTCAAGATTTATCTTTACTTCATTAACGTCCACAATGAATGGATTTCTTATCCAATCGTAATCCTCAACACGTAAACGAGGAAAGTAGTGACTTATATTATTGAGTGAGAAATGTATATGTTCCGAAATAAGCGGTATTATTTTAACATTTGTCATAGTAGAAAAATGTTTAAACATGCTTAATGCAAAATAGAACTGACAATTAGTTATCTTGAACTACACTTAAGTAAATTTCAAAGAAAATGCCTAAACTTTGTGACGCCCCAACCGGGGTACTGTGGCACCCTAAGGTGCGGCGGCACCCCTGTTGAAAAACACTGCTCTAGGTGTTTACTGTTATAAAACCGTGGTAGAGCTTAAATGGACCACGAGAGCGAAATTATTTGTCTATGTTACGGAATTTTTCTGCTAAAGAAATCAATCTCAAAAAAACCTGTTTAACAGCAGTATGACATGTAATTGTATTCTGTTTTTTATATAATTAATACTTTGTTTGACCTAGCACTACAGGGTTTTGTTAAATTATGAAGGATCATTTATGGCAGTGCAGTATACAATGGAACAGGATAATTAAACTAGAGGAATACACGTATAACCTCTTAGTTGCGATCAATGCACTTGCGCTTGGAAGGTACAATGTGAAAAGGCCTATATCAACTCCAGCAGAAAGTAGTTTTAATTCCGCTATTTTTAATAAATTTAATAATGCTTAAAGAAGGAATGGTAAAACTACATTTTGCATCAATATTAAAACTAAAACGTCTTGCTGGTAGAAACATGTCCAGGTACTTTATTTCCGTGGTCGGCAGATATAACCTTAAAAATTTAGAAAACTGGATAGTCTAGTCTAAAATTGCTCAAAGTCTGAAATTCGTTCTTCTTCGCTCTTTCGCGTCCAGCAAAATACCAACGAGCATGATCTGCTATCTTTTAACATCGATTGGGAGAGTATTGTTTCATCAGAATTAACTCATGCCCTTTAGCTATGACGTACAGCCGTACAAGGAACGCGCGTCTTCGCGAACCGAGCCGTGTAGGACCAACGTTCATGGCCTTCGGCTTTCTTATCTACCTTTTTTTCTATTGTATTCTACTTGTATTTTTTTCCTTAATCGTAGAATGTCCATTTATTACTAAACAAAAATTCCATTTTAATGAATAATGCAGTAGACAATATTTCTCAAGATTTTGTTGGCAATTTTTAATATAACAACGAGAGTTTTGTGAGAAATATTCTTATTGACCAACACGTTTAGATATAACATTCCTAATGGATCACGTTTCATATCCTTATTATATATAAATTGAAGGATAGCCATATAGATATTTCTAATTCATTACTATAATGTATGACGTTTTTATTCTTACTATAAATGTATGCCATTTTAATAGACTTCTTTATCCAACACGATCTTTATAAAAGTGAAATTTTTGATAAAGAAAAATGTTTATCATTGACCGTTCCTTTGCGCAATAATTTAAATGACTTTGAATAAACGAGGTTTCTTGAAGAAACAATTGTTAAAAGTAACTCTGTATTTTAAACATAATTTTAAAGTTACTTTGTAGTTACTGTAGCTTTAATTTATAAACGAAACAATGTTAAAGGCTACAGCCGAAGAGCTGTCATTTTTTAAACGTTAGTAAGTTTGAATATGCAAATACAAGGTTACATTTTCGTTGAGAAACATTCTGAGTATGGTACTACCGACTGACAATAATTTTCAAAGTTACATTTCAAGTAAGCTATATCAGTGATTCCCAACCGTTAGTTCGCGAAAAAATATTGTAATGGCAGAACCAATTAAATGTCAAATTTATGAATATTACCTCAGTCAACTACGCGTTACAACACAGGGCTCTGTAAAATTATCGAGTTGCAACAGGCAACAATCTGTGACGCGATGAGACGCTACGCCGCTGGCAATGCGAGTACATTTTTGTTCGATCCATAGAATTCCAATTGAGCGAACCGAGAACCGAGCGACATTTTCCGAATGCGCTCGAAAGAACGAGAATTACGTCTGCCGATATAAACACGCCGCAATCACACAAGGGAGGCTACGCCGCGCTAAAGAACCACGGGTGATTTTAATAAAATAAGTACTGTTTGAGGCTTTCGCGGTTACTCGAATTATTCTCCTTAGCATAGAATTTCGGCTTAGACCGTGTAGTATTTGTATATGAACACCCAGCATTTTTTGGCTTAATGTGCCTTGCACCTTGTGAAGTCGAGCAAAAACCCGCGCGGTGGCAATGCTCTTTGGTGGCTCGTGTTGTTTGAGTATCTTGAGAACGAGGATACTTATGCAGATTTGGCCGTTTTGCTGTTTGTGCATCCATATTCACTAACGTTTTGCAAGACCTTGCAGCTTGCATCATCAGAGTGAAAGTCGCAGTGCGTTGCAAGTTGTAAGGTTTACCTGGAGCGAGGCCTGCTGCTACCTCTCGCAGCGTGGAAAGCACTCCTGGGACTACCGCGACTTCAAATCCAGCTGATAGAGGACATGTACTTATCAGCCGAGAAGCGATTTTGGCAGTCGGCCGGTGATGAATTTGCTGAAAACGGGCTAAAACTTCGGACCTCTAGACGGAGTTTTTAAGCGTCTAGAACGGATTCTCCAGGTGAGCTTCTCGGAGAGCGACCTCTAGATGGTAACCGCTCGCAAGCAGCACCGGCGATGTAAATCTCTACGGACCTTAACGTTAATGAAATTAAATTTTGCGAAGTATTGCCTTTCTGGATGTGCCTGGATTCGCGCTTGGGAATTATACTGGTGCAGGTAATTAAGGGCTGTCTAGTCGGATAAACTACGCTGAAGTTAAGACTTCGTCGGGCTGACAGTACACCCTGTCACCTCCCTAAAAGTCAACTGGATAAAGATTGAGGGTTTACTCCGTTAGACAGTACGCTCTGTCAGATCAGAAAGAGGAGGTAGGCAAGGAGAGAAATTGGTAACAAGACAGGTCAGGTACTCTCACCATCAGCCGACTGAAATCGGTACTGCGGTCTCCTTTTATACTTATTCTTGCGGCAATATCTGGACATTCGCCCTAGCTTTCAATGGAAAAGGGACGACGCTGTCGTTCATTTAGCGATACGTTGCGCAGAGCGAGTCAAAATTCCTTGTCACCTTTTGATTGCGCGACGTATTAAATTTAAATATATTTTATGTATGATAAAAATGCAATACACGAGCAAGCGTTACACGCTTGGAGATAAAGAGGCAAAAAATTGACCTAGTTCCTTTATCAAACAACACAGTGTAGCTAAGAATTAATGATTTGGTAGATGATGTGGAAAGTAAACTTTTCGAAAGAATAGTTTTGAATTATTTCGCGATCAAACTTGATCAGTCGACCGATATAGCAAACAGTGCAGTGTATTGCTCGTGTATATTAGATATATTTTTAAGAATTGCATTGAAAAAGATATATTGTTTTTCAACTTCTGAAAATCATTACAACACGAGAACAATTTTCGATATCATCAATGCCTATTTAAAAAAATGGAATAAACTGTTTTTCTTTGCTTCTGTGTGTGAACAGATGTTGCAAAATTAATGACCGGACTGGTCTTGTGACGCAAGTGAAGAAGAGCAAGGAGAACATAGAATGGATTCATTGTTGTATGCTACTTAATACTAACAGAAAAATTAAAATCAATATATTACCATATATGAAGTAGTACAACAGATCTAAGAGATAGAGTAACAAGGTCAACATAACACACACACACACACACGTCACACAATGGTTGCTGTGCAAGCACAAAAGGCGCGCTCCAACTTTATATCCCGAATCCGGGGCAAGTTAAGCATTGTACCGCTAGATGCAAGCACATAAAGCACCAGCATTTACACCGCAAGGTAAAACGAGGTTATCCAGTATACATAAAGTAGTACAACCAAATGCCATTCAGATAAAGAGAATTCACCCACTTTGACGGAAGTTAGCAACTAACTTAACAAACAATGAAAGATGTGGCGATGTCGTTTCTGCTGAGAGATTCTAAGATGGCCGATAGCAGGCGGAGGTATTGTCCTTTTGAGTATAGCATATACAATTTTAGCTGCATGTATTACGAACAGATTGCGGGAAAAAGTGAAAACGGTACTAGGACAACATTAAGCTGGATTTCGAATGGATGCATCAGATATTCACGCTCAGAGAGAGAAAGGGAGAATACAATTAGAGAGCAATGAACACACCAATAGAGTACGCACATAGTGTTTACAGATTTTAAACATGCTTATGATAGTGTCAGAACGATGAAAGTGTATAAAGTGATGAAGAAACTAGGATTTCAGGGCAAGATAATAATATTAGTAAAGAGCCAGAAAGTAAAGTGATAGTAGAAGGCCACGTAACAAGAAAATTTCAAATAAAAAAACATTTAAGAAAAGCAGATCCTTTATCCAGGATACTGTTTAACATAGTTTCAGAAAATATAATATGAAAGAGTGGTAAAGGGGATTATATACGACATATACAGGAAGTAGATTGTCAGGGATAAAGACAAGTTTGCACAGAACAGAGGTTTGGAGGTACCTACAGATATCAAGAAGTAGAAACAGTACTAACAATAGGCAATGATCAAGGCAGATAACAAAATTTGAGAGAAATGATGAGGATGACGAACCAACCAAAAATTAAGAACGATGTATGGCTTGGAATCATAAAAACCCAAAGAGTGACGTGGATAAGACATGTGCTGAGAATGGCAAAAGAGCATGTACTTAATGAAAGTGGTACTAAGCAGAACAGCAGGAGAAATAAGAAGATGAGGCAGGCCAAGAACAAGATGCAAGTATGCAACAGCTATACGTAATCGCATGGAAGAAGGAGAAAATAGGAAGAAAGAGGAAGTAGTTGTCGAACAAGCCAAATTTGCGATGGCATCATTTATGATGGATGATAGTTTTAGAGACGACCTTTCAAAAGACCAAGACATTTTTATTGGATTATACCAGAGATACATTTGTAAACGCGAGATTTTTTCAAGCAACAATGTCTCTGCCAAAGATATGCTTTGATTTTCTAAAGGCACCATTTTGGTGGTAACATGTTTAAGTGCAAGTTGCTGATGTTCTCAAAGCATACATTTTAACAAGATCTACTTTCTGAAAAAGATCTTCAGAAATCAAGAATTTTTAAATACGTTGTCATGAGAATACCATCAATGCGGAAATGGAGATTGATGTTTTTTTAGATGTAATTTTCTAGATTATAATTTTAAAAACGATATATTTTTTAATACATTTGACAAAAACAATATTCTTGATCGATAATTTTATGGAAATCATTATTTATGAAAAAGCAATTTCCTTCGGCGATGATTTTGGAGACAAGATTTTAATTGCTTTAATCTTTGAAAATAACGTCTTAAAATTTTAAATTTTTGAATCAGAGTTATTGGACGGTTATTTTAGAGTAAGTATTTTAACAATCTGATGTTCAAAAAACATTATTGAAGGAAAAAAAGTGCTATTTTGATACACTATTTTTAAAGGCGGCATTACACGTAGACATTTATGCACGCGCTCGCTTAAGGTACCACAGTTTGGAAATATTTTTTTAATGAGTGATGTTTTCAGATGTGTAACTTTGTAGATGACATTTTTAAAGACTATATTTTTGAATGACATTTGAATACAATGGTATTTTTGATAAAAGCTATTTTGAAATCAATTTGTAAAGAGCTGCATTTGGAATCAAATTTCCCAAAATCCGCATTTCTGACAAACGATGTTTCCAGAAACAACATTTCAAAGGAACGACATTTTGAATGATTTCCGAGGCTTTCGGGGTCACTGTCGTAAGTAAAGAAAGGCTTCTGGGATTGGACCGTGTCATTATTGAGGTCGAAGTACTCAACGTTTCGCCCACTTTCGTAAGGAGCTTCATCGGAAGGAAAAGCAAAAGAGCACAGCAACTCAACGTGTAAATCATCCCAGAGGCGAAATTCTTTTGTAAGGGAAGGGATAAAAGAGCACGGTAACTCAACGTATAAACCACGGCAGAGGCAAAACTCTTCTAACGATCGGAAGGAGAAAGGCTACACTTTATATTCAAGTGTCGTAGCGGTTGTAGCCTGTACTGGCTGCTTTAATTTAATGTAGAAGATTAATGAGATTGCTACAAATTGCCATGCTGATACTGGCTCCAGGCAGCTCAGATTGCAAAAGGTATATTTTTTACACTCAAGTTTTGTAACACAGTAAGGCACTCAGAATAACTATATAAACGTATAATTTCATTAGCTATTAATACATAAAATATTATCTCATTCGTAAAACAAAATAAAATGTAATAATGTTTATAATAAAAATAAAACTGGTACTTTTCGGATAAGGTATCGGTCCGTTGTCACAAGGCGGTGCTAGTGATTATTGGACCACCCTCGGTTCATGGTCGGTCTTGCGTCCTGGCGTGCGTTTGAACTACTGGCATAAAATTTGACATATTAGTGGCCGCCGTGAACACGGCTACAGTGCAAGAATAAATTGCATTCGTTTACTTTCAAAATTAAGACAGAATTATAATAACGGGTGTCCGCCGGCAAATTTCATTTTTAAACTTGAAATAAAAATTGTGATTTCCTAAAATATGTTATTGAAAAAAAAAACCTTAATCTTTGGGAAATTATTTGTGAAACAGCACATCCGCCAAATGACGCCCATCACGTCGTATCACTTCTTACAAACAAACTTGAAAATTTTTAATCACACGCGTAAACATAGCAGATGTAATCGCACGAATTTCTCGGGTGATGTTCTGCTTTAACACATCCAAAGTGGGTGGTGCATTTTCGTAGACTTTTCACTAGGTGAGGGGACAGGTCCATCGAAATTCTGTCTTACAATGGCTCTGCTTCCTCTTTATGTAGCCCTAGCTGGCGTAATCAGAGAATTAATCCAGGTTCTTGGAGTAGGAGAGTTTTCCATCGAGTACGCGTCAGTGTACCTGCGTCGGTCCGCGGCACGTCACTTATCGTCGTTCGCGCATCTAAGGATGAAACTCCCAAATTTCTAAAGTGCTTTAAGCAATGGGAGAATGCCTGAATTAATTTTTAATTAACCAAAATCGCATTCGCGCTCGCTGAAACGTTACACAGTGGACAGGGCTTAGAAATTAGCACTCTCCATATAGAAAGAAGGAGAAAGCCTTTGTCCCGATTGAAATTATTATCGAGAAGGATCTTATAGCCCGTATCGTGTTGGTGTTCGGCAATGGCTGATAATGAAACGAGACCCGATTTGAGACAGCGCTGGTGTTCAGAGATGTGAGATTTTTCTGAACGTCCTGTGGCAAAGTGGTTCTAAGACGGTTTAAAATCTTTCTTTTTATGCTCTCTCCCCTAGCGAAAATTCTATATTTTTCAAAGGTTTGAATTCTTTGCTAGCTTCTAAAAGCATTCCTACCTATCAGATGATCAGTTCGGTAGAATCTTCTATGAGAACTCTTTCTAAAAGCGTTGCCGATTTTATCCGCTTCGAAGCTGTAAGGTGTTTACGACTATCGTAACATCCTAAAGGTAACATTACAAAAAACGAAAGGAATGCTCTCAATACCTTACGTTCCAATTACGACATCTCAATTTTGCCCGTTGATAAATGTAATGCTACGGTAGTTATGGATTGAACAGAGTACATCACTAAGGTTAGGTCTTTACTCTAGGATTCTTGTTATGCTTCACTTTCTCACTACCCAACTTCCAAAGTCGAACGAGAAATTACTTCTCTCATAAAATCTTCAGATCTTTCCACTGATATTCAACGGAGGTTAATTCCTCTTCAAAGCCTCCTCGACTATATGATCTTCCCAAAATGAATAAACAAGACAACCCCTCAGACCCATTGTCAGTGCCATAGATTCCCCTACTTACTCATTAGCAAAATATCTAACCACTGGCACTATCCTCAGAAGGTTCACTGGTAAGTCTCCCTGGTATGTTCGCAATTTAGCGTTGAGCCTAAGGATTTATCTGTGAGTTTCGATGTGACTTCCCTTTCTATTAAATTCCATAGTCATCTTTTAACACTTGCATCAGAGCATGGGGAGACATCTTTAAGTCTACCTGCCCTTATCGAAAAATACACCTTTTTCACTAATTTCCTATTTCAAGGAGAGTTCTTTAAACAAATCTCTGGTACAGCCATGGGTTCTTCTATTTTACCTGTCGTTGCCAACATTTTCATGGAAGCTTTAAAAACCATAACTCTGTAATCTTCATTGAAACCTAACGTTTGGTTCCGTTACGTTGACAATATCTTTATTATTTGGTCGTATTGTACATTACACGTGTTTTTAAACCATCTCATAGTCAACATCCCGAAATTAACTTTACCTTAGACGTATAGGTCTCTCGCTAACCCAGTGGTAAACTTGGTCATTCTGTCTATCGCAAACCCACTCACACTGATCGCTATCTACATGCCGATTCCCATCATCATCCTTCACAACAACTTTCCGTTATCAGTTTACTTGTACACCGGGTTGTTTCCAGATCCCAACCTAATAATGTCCACGCTGAATTAAACCATATTCGGAAAGCTCTTAGAAACAACGATTAGCGTGCTAGGGACATAGAGTCGGGGTCCCGAGTGGTGTAGCTTGAACAAGCGTCCACGTTCGATCAGCAGAGTTAAGCAACGCTGTCTCTGGTCAGAACTTGGATGGGACTTCCACGGCTGCATCTCTCGGCGCCTCGTGGTACGGCTATCACGGAAAAAAGTTGGTCCCGGCGGTCATACAACATCATGACAGTCGTTAGTGGGGTTGGAAGTCCTCATAACTGCACAGCGACGCCTATAATTGGCCTAACGGCTGTTGGCTGAGTGCGAATTAAATAAATAAATAAAAATAAATAAATCAATCGCCATCGTCATCCACGGCCACCCAAATTTTCAAAAACCGATCCTTCTGCAGCAATAGTCTTTCTTCACTATATCCACCAAGTCTCCGAGCAAAATCTCACAGGTTCTTCCTTCACCTAAAGATAAATTAAACACCATATCATCTAAAGGCGTTTATAAAATTTGTTGCTCTTTTAATGCTGTATACATTGGTGAAACAGGACGTTCGCATCTCTGAACGCCAGCGCTGTCCCAAGTCGGGTCCCGTTTCATCATCAGCCATCGCCAAACACCAACGTGATACCGACCATAAGATTCTCTTTGATAAAACTTCTATTGCCTGAAAAATCTCCGTTCTTGAAAGATTCTCGAAGCCATTGAGATTTGCAAACACCCTGATAATCCCAATCGAAACAGGAGTCTTTCCCTTTCTTCTATGTGGAAAAAGCTAATTCCTAAGCCCCGCCCACCAACACTCAACCGCGACGGCACTTGCCTATAAATTTTCACCCTTTTCCTTCCAATAGATAGAAGAGTTTCGCTTCTTACGTGGTTTACACGTTGAGTTACCTTGTTTTTTTGCTTTTCCTTCTAATGAAGCCCCTTACGAAAGTGGTCAAAATGTTTAATCCTTTGACCTGAATAATGACACGGTCCAACCCCAAAAGTTGTTTCTTACTTAATTAAATTTTTGAACAGTTATACTTAACGGATGATATTATGCAGTGCATCTTTTTGAAAGCAACGTAACGATTTCGATGAGGAAATTTACCGCTTTGACTTTTAATAAGAAAATTTGGATGTTATTAATAATAACTAATAATTGCATATAATAAACGAAATTTCTATAAGGAACATTTGAAAAAAGAGCAAGCATCGTTAATGATATTTTCCAAGACTTTAATTTTTTCAAGAAAACTTATTTAGTACCAAATCTCCGAAATCAGGATTTATGAAATGAGCCACGTTTTTAAGAAGGATATTCTTAATGAACGATATTCAGGACGACTTTTGGTGGCTCCATCTTTAAAGAAAAAATTTTATTGGTTGATAATGCCATACAATGCGATCTTTTTATATGCAGTATTATTAAAAACGGCATTATTTTAGATGCAATGTTTATAAACGATATACCTAGGTATTTAAAAACTAAATTTTTGAGCGATTGTTTATAAAAAGAGCATTTGTTGATAGGTACTATGACAGGTATTATAAAACATTTTTCAAGGAAACATCTTGCAGAATTTATGATAGTTTTCCAAGACATTTTAAGTTGACGATGTCTTCGAGAAAAATATTATAAATAAATGATGATATTTCTAAAATTATGAGAGTTGCATGAATATTATGTATATCAAAGTTGTAGGTACGAAGGTGGTGCACATTATTAAAATAGTTTTGATTATGCAGGTGGCTCAAAATGGTTGTGGTGAATCAAACTTACTTTTTTTTTAAATGGAATACCCTATAATTGGGTAGCTTAAAAGTTTTGTATTGAAATACTCATCATTTTGATCTAACGTCAACTGTTTTGGAGATATTAACGATTTTATGTAAAAAAATGCTGAACTTTAGGCGGCTGCTGTAAGCAACAGAAAACAATTGAATGAAGCAAAACGTTTTCGTGAACTACCTTTTAAATCTAAAATGGTGGATTTGGGTATTAATGCTATACAGGGTGCTCAATATTTGCAAATTTAATAATTTAATTTTTTTTAAGTGGAACGTCCTGTATATTTTTAAATTTTTGAAAAGCCCTTTTAATGAGCTCTCTTTTGTTATGTTACTTCATGTCTCCAAATTCAAATGTTTTTCAGATATGCGTGTTTGAACATAAAAACAATTTAAGCCGCTTAAAATGCTTTATTTTAAGGGATAACAAAAAAACTTCATTAAAATCATGATTTAAACATTTAGTTTATTAACAAAGAAAAGTAAAACTAAGCTTAGGAAACAAAAATCCAGCCACAACTCAAAATTGGAAATAATAAATACGGAAAAACGAAGAAAATTAAATCTGAAAAGCGATTGAATTTAGGAGTAGGAAATTAAATGTAAGAAGAAAGCCCATTAAAAGTATTTTTTTTAAATACAGGGATATATAGGATGTTCCACTTAAATAAATCAAAATAATCATATGTGCTGATTATGAGTTCTCTGTACAGCTTTAATACTCAGAGCCGGAAAACAGAACTATTTGAACATTTAATGTAATTACCTATATGATTTAGGTGTATTGGTTTTTGTTTTTTAATCTGATTTTATTTGACATTAGAATTAATTTATTCCTGCTTTTATTGTTTTTTCGTGTTTATTATTTCTTGCATCAACAGTGAGTGCATTTATATTTTCTAAACCTAGTTTTGTGTTTTAATTTTTGAAGAACTCAAGTGTTTCAATCATTATTTTAACGGCGTTTTTTTCTTATCCCTTGAAATAAAGCATCTTAAGGAACTTAAATTATTTACTATGTTCAAACATATCTGAAAAACAATTGAATTTAGAGGTATGAAGTAAGCTATCAAAATAAAGCTCCATAAAAGGACTTTTCAAAAATTTCAAAATATACAGGACGTTCCACTTAAAAAAAATCGAAATTATTAAATTTGCAAATGTTGAGCACCCTGTATAGCATTAATACCCAGATCCACCATTTTACACTTGAAAGGTAGTTCACGAAAATCATTATTTTTTGGTAACGTCTTGCTTCATTCAATTGTTTTGTGTTGCTTACAGCAGCCGCCTGAAATTCAGCAATTGTTAATATCCCCAAAACAGTTGATGTTAGACCAATACAACTTTATATCAGAATGATGAGTATTTCAATGCAAAACTTTTAAGCTACCCAAAGATAGGGCATTCCATAAAAAAAGTAGGTTTGATTCGCCACGCTTTCTTGAGCCACTCCGTATAATCAAAAATATTTTAGCAAGTTGCACCACTTTCGTATCTACAACTTTTATGTACACAATATTCATGTAACTCTCACAGTTTTAGATATATCTTCCACCCCCGCAGCGTTGCCGGACCCTGTATAAAGACGATGATTTCGGTGATAACATTTTTGTGACCTTCATTTTTGAGGACTACGTCTTTCGAGTGGATATTCTTGATTATAACGTTCTAGAATGAAGTCATATTGATCAAGCAAACATTTCATATAAATGTAATCGTTGAAAAGAACATTTCTGACAAATCATATTATAAAATCCGTCATTTCGAAATACTAAAGACGGCATTATGAACAAGCGACATTTCGTAATGGACAGCTTTAATGATCCACAATTTTGAAAACGAGATTTGCGTTGGTGGTTATTTGAGACTTCTAATTTTTGTAGATGATTGCTTTAAAGAGTGCAATTTTAAGAAAGGTATATTCTTTATGGCTGTCACAATGAAGAATTACATTTTTCAGGAAACCATTTTTGATAACTGAGCAAGCAACTCAACTGCAACTGAATTCTCGGGCAACCTGTACTTTGGGGTGAATGGTAAGTGTGTTGCTTACGTGTAAGAGGTACCCACACAGTTTTGAAGAACATTTTCGATGGCGATTCTTAAAGGCGATTAAATAAATTGATTCAATACTTTACTTAAGGTTGCTGTAGTGCAAGACAAATAAAGAAAAGCACCTACCATTAGATTAAGAACGCGAACATTTGGACTAAATGTACATCGTATTTATTTCAAGGCGTTGCAGACGTTGGCAAACTAAATAATAGGGATACCACCAACACCCCCTTGAAGTTTTAGAGGCTTCACAATTTGTACCTGAGCTCACACCAGCACACGTACTGTTAGTTTAGAGGCATCATTAGGCCCTGCTGTCACCTCGACAAAAAAGCCGGCTCCGGGCCTGCATGGAAGCGATCGCAACAATACCAGGAACAGCATTTACTCATGCATTTCGGAATAGCGCACCGCGATTTGATTGAGGGCCATAACTCATCCCGCGATGACTGATGCCCGTCGATTTGTTACATGTCAAGAGTGCTAAGATTGCTTGCGCCCCGCTGCTAAAAAGTCGTCAGGGCCTACTGAGTTCCTTGCTCCTCGTCCTATACCTAACTGTTTATCTATGCGGAGATTGTGCCCATATTTCGCCTTTCTTTGCTATCGACTGACGAAATTAATGGGCTCCGCGACCGGCCCATGCATGGGTCCTGTTATGCGCTCCAAACAATTTCGAACAGCACAAAGCGTTCGGGGAGCCTAGATTGAGCCGTTGGTCGTAGGAAGCCGCCTCGGATCTAATTGGGAGATGTGGAAAATCTATCTACTGATCCCAGGGCAGTTTTATTCGGTTACAAGGTAATTATAGTTCTGTTTGATGGTTTAGTTTTTAATTGCTGCACACCTAGTCTTCAGTACAATTGAGTTTGATAGTAAACGAATAGCTATGACAGCTATCTAAACGCGGTTCCACATATTTGGACTCTATATGTCAACACTGGTTTCATAATCGCTATATACGTTGAGTTTATTCTATAGAGCCAATACAATTTATATAATTGCAACCCAAGCTGTTTTCTCTTCATATAGAAGTGACTTTACTATGTCAAAGTCTGAAAGACCTGAAAGCAGAATAGTGGAGTCGTGGATTGCATTTGGCCTCATTGGACTTCATTATCAACGTCCTCAGCCAGACCTGGAGATTATTTAAAGATCTTTGAAGAGGGTTGTCGTCAGCGAATGTAGCAGTTGTGGTAGTCATCGACGTTGATATGTCACTGGACTAAGAACTGCTTTGAAATGCACCAAACTGGATTTTATATAGCACAGCTACTTTGTCCTGGTCCTTCACTTGGAAGTATTTACCCGAAAGGTTAGATTTTTGGATTGATGGAAGTGTTTTGTATTTCAGCCTTGAAGTTAAATGGCAGCGCTTGATACCAAATCTTATCAAATGCCTGAGGGATGTCTAAAAAGGCGTTTTAATAGCGAGTGTATATTGCAACGCAAATAAAAGTGAGCTGAAAGCTCACATTAAAGATCGCCGATTTCAAGTCTCTTACAAAGAAATTTCTTTTCCTGCAATTTGCAGATTTGGAAAATAGGTGACTACAATGCCAAACACCAACGATTGGCTTGAGACTGGCAATGCAAAGGGTCCAGGCCTATTAAAGTGTACCTATTTATAAGAACAACTGTCAGCACCTTTCCACTGGAAGGCCAAGGGGTTGGCCTTCAGATGTCAATAAAATTCCTGATGCGATTGGTCTCTATATGACGAAAAGTACACCAACACCGAACATGATAGTTGACCAAAACCTAAGCACATCCTCCGATCGTGAAGCTTCGGAATTATAAAAAAGCAGAAACCTGAGACGTTTGCAAACAAAAGGGCCGACTGAATAATGTTTCGGCATTTGGTTGAAAGAAAAACGACAAAGACATGTACTATGCAAGCTACTGCCTAGAACTGAATATCGGAAAAATTTCAAGCAATATATCGCAGTTAAGGCTGCTTCAACACCCTTAAAAATGCAATATCTGAACAAAGAAAGCTTTGGAGAACGTGGAGGAATATCAGAAAAAATTTAAATTGAACGTAGTCATGGGAACTGCAAAAAGGTTACCCCTACATAAGGGAAAGCAATTTATTTAGAAATATCTTTAAGGACTGTCACGGACTGAAACTGTATTGTATTTTCTGTAAAATTCTACAAAACTACTCAG
Source organism: Agriotes lineatus (assembly GCA_940337035.1). Classification (NCBI taxonomy): domain Eukaryota; kingdom Metazoa; phylum Arthropoda; class Insecta; order Coleoptera; family Elateridae; genus Agriotes; species Agriotes lineatus. Next base: position 90,908,458 of record OW679203.1, read on the forward strand.
CAACCAAACTACACAATATCATTTCTATCTGGTAAGTACTCGATTAGTACTCATCGGAATCATCTATTTGGAACCACATTATCAAATGTTATAACGGTCTAAGTTGTTCTTCTTCTATTACGCAATAGCTCTTTTCCAGGCTTTCGTACAATCACCTTGTTGTGTATGGAGCTGGTTGCCTATTATTAGGCTGTGCGCTTATAATTTATTAGCGAAGGTTGCCTTCGGTTCTTCCCATGATTTGCCCTTCGGCCCCTTTGCCGTTAAGTAACTATTATGGTGTATTTACATTAAAATATGGGTAAATTCTCTTGCTTTATGAATAAAGTGCAAAATTTTCCTTGGCTGCCTTCCATTTTTTCACGGCCGTTTTCCACCTGCAGGTATTACTTGCAATCTTTGGTACCACGTGGCTTGACGTAATAACGCCTTTGCATGCGTTTTTTATTTTGCCTGCTTTCTTATCTTTTTCAGCACTTAATTTGTTATTGGGGTAACATCCTAAGTGTTACACACCTGTCTTGTGGACGCAAAGGTCTACCTCGAGTAGTAACGGGGTTCACGAAACCACTGGTCGATATGTAACTAGTAGATGAAGCAAGTTCCTTCAGGTTTTCTTCGTATTACTGTTTTATCTCTGCATGGCGGCAGTGTACTACGAGAAGACTCGTTCGTACAATTTTAAAATACCAGGGTTCTCGCAATAGTTCGTTGAATTTTGTTTAATATTTTCAAACGTTTCTGATTCATTCGTTTATAGTTAACGACCTCTGCTGTCTGTTATTGCTTTTTTGGATTTTACTCAAGCTTTTAACGTGTCACTGTACAGCGGTTCCTTTGTTGATGAAGCGTTGGTTTTGTGTACTTATAATGCGATTCGTTATCCAAAGGCCTTTGTTATAAGTGCCGCACCCGCTTATTGCTTTTAGGGAAACTTCTTTAATTGGGTTTATATTCGCTTTTCGTATTCGGGCGAATAATTATTTTAACTGTTTTTGGTCCTATACAGTAACATAGTTAATGTGATTCCTATAATGTCTTATACAATCTCAGATAGTAGTTTACGTTATGATTTCGTTATAACAACGTATATTTATGTATATGTATAAAATTTAATAATTAAATTTTTCAATTATTAAAAATTCGACGAAAGCTGTTTGATTTTTATATTTGATTATAATAACCCTCTGGGTTTATTTTAAATATAACGAACCCCGCATAATTCTAGATTTATTAGTAGTAACTTTTGAGATTACCTTTCAATGTAAGAAGCTCATAGATTTTTTATACATCAGCGAATTTATAATCAGTGTTGTTCGAATATTCCAATCTCTTTGTAGTTTTTATAGAACAATAATAATTTCTGAGTGACTTTAAAATTTTTTTGTGTTATTTGTGTAATATCAATCGAGGACGTTTCCTCATGTCGCCGGATTAGCCTTTGGTCGATTTTATCGAAGTCGTTCTAAACAATGTTGCAAATGAGACTGAAGAATTCTCAATAATCGCACAACATCATGCGTTTGAATTTTACACCTCCTTGTGTGGAGATTCTAAACAGAACTTTTTAACACAAGTATTTCTATAACTTCTTCAATAATTTCGAGTGTTATCAATAGACGTTATTCGCTAAAGTTACAGTTTTGAACATTTTGAATGGATGGCATTTTAAAAGTTGATGTTGGCTCATCTTTCTAGATTTTGTACTCCCCTCGTCTTTAGCCATTTCAGCCATTATCCTTAATTCTTTAAATTCCCTACTGTTTTCATAATTTTCTCTTCCTTTTATTTATTTACTTAATCCGGATCATTTATTATACCACCTGTTCTTCCTTCTTCTCTTTCCACCTCTGCATTTACTCATTATTTTATGACGCCATTAATATAGCAAATTAAATTATTTCTCTTCTTTCGTAGCACATTATGTTTCAAGTTGATAGTTCGACTTTCTACTTTGATATAGCGATAGAAATTCTTTAGTTCTCTGTTATTGAATTTTTCTCACAAACTTTTATGATTTTTTGATATCTTTCTTTCTGATAAGTTCTTATTCTATGCCTGATTATGTTCTTATGTTGTTTTCCCCAGCGCTTTTGCCCTGACCTTTTCTATCTCTTTCGCCGCTTCTTCACGTTTATGGTAACCATCCTTCTTCTCAGATTTCTTTTTTTTCTGTTGATTGTGTCACCTCATGTAATAAGTATTGTCATGGTATAATAATTGTTGCGTATCATTATAATTTAAATAAATGAGTTTAATAATCTCAAATGGGCTCTTCTAAATGACTCTTATCTCATATGGGTCGGGTCTCTACATCCTAGCAAGTATTATTTGGATTCGTATCATTGTATAAAATACATTTGCTATCAAATCAATTAACGTGGTATTATTTTATATAATTTAAAATCAAACTTTTCGGATAAAGGTGATTTAACTAACGGGATAGCTACCATACAGGATTTTATTTAACTAAAGGGAAAGTGGCGTTCCAACCTCACCAATCGCAAAAAAGGTTCGCTATTCTCGACAATGATTTGTGATTACGGAATTAAAGCGGCACTTAGGTGATAACAATTGCCGTAAGTAAATACACGTCACAAAAACACAACACATTCAAAGGAGACTACTGCCGGAAGTGTTATAAAAGCCGACGCCACCACGAAATGCATTAAATTCTGTCTTTTAGGTGATGTCTCCTTACCTTTCTGTTGCCTTTGGAACGGAATTAGAGCCCAAATCGAGCTCCTAGCGAGTCCCACAATACTTGGTCCCCTCTTTGCCCATTGGCCTGTCTAGCCCAGTCGTTAAACGTCGCCGCAGAACGATTCCTGTATCTCGACCTCTGTGACACCAAAAACTGCTTCCAGCTCTCCCCGTTCGTCACACCCAGGGCTGCATTGCTTCCAGGGGTTTCAATTACTCTGCTGACACATCCATAACAGTCACCGGTATACAAGCTCACACTCGATGCTTCGATAAAACACCTTTTCAACCTTCTGCAGAGGTGCTAAGAATGAATGCACGCCACTACACCACACACACGGGACTTTCAATCAATTTGTAAACTCACTTAATTGGGAAAAGGGTATTTATTCACAATTATACAACTATTTATTGGGGAAGCCAAAATAACAACACCTTATTTCAGCTTAGTTTCCTCCCCCAATCGCTTGTCGTCGATACTTCATTGTATAACATTGTTTCCAAACATACTCTGATTTTATTTTTTTTTTAATCAAAGCTATCACTATTTTTGATACAGTTTTACAACTATTATGAAAACCAATGCTATATTATACTATTGACAAGAATTAAACTAGCACATTTCTGGAATGTTTCGAAAATATTATTTAATCTGCATGAAATGTTCTAAATTGCTATAATAATCATAGAGGTTTAACATGTGTTCCTAGCAATATAGTATATAATGCTCTAATTAAGAGAAATTTTAATACAAAACGTCTCTAGAGGTAATATTTTAAACACGTCAAATTATTACAAAAGTTCTGATTTGAAATTATCAAACAATTCAAAGACGGGCACGTCTTTCAGGTAACAGTTTTGATGAGCAGGCTTCAATATCTTTATAGGTAAATGGTATCTTTACCAAAGGCATTTTAGTGGATGATGTAGTCTGAAAGGCGTTTGATAGACAACTTTTTTGGACAGGAAATTTACAAACACTGATGCTTCAAAATTATTTTTGTGATAAAGGAGATTTTTGCAGCCGATATTTTGATAATACTACTAGATGCTTTTTCTAAGCGGCAGTATTGATGATGACATCCTGAAAAAGATGTAACAATTTTAAAGGTAAACGGCATCTTCAAGGGCGTCATTCTTTAGGAGTGACACTTTTGTTGGAAACGTTTTTCATTGATAACTTTTTCTAAAGGAAATTCGTAACCGTTGGTAATATCGCAAACGAAATTTTAACAGATGATGGTAGACGTTTTAGTTTTAGGTTTATATCCTCCAAGACGTTTTTGGCAAGCGACAATTTTACGGAAACCATTCATCATATACAACTACTATTTGGAAAAGATGATTTCTAATAACTAATACATTAAAGGAAACTTTTTGGTAATGATTTTAAACACGGTATCACAGGTAGTCGATTTTTCTTAGACGACGATTTAGATAGCAAGGCGACACATTTGTAGAGGGTGTACCAACTTAGACGAAGGGGTTGACAAGGCGTCGGCTAGCTCTTTTAACTATCGGCAGAATATGGCGTGGTGTAAAAGATCAGGCTAAGAAATGCTTCGGAATTTTACAATTAAACAGTAGATTAATAAAAGAATTGGGCGCCATGTCGTTATTCACAACAAATAAAACAAACCAAGCTAGCAAAACAAACCAACCCCTACCTTATAAACTGTGCTGCATACCTCAATCAAAATGTAGTAATGCTAACAACAACAATTGCAAACAGTAACAGTCAAAAGAATATTTAATATCCAAAACAAACACATGTAATTGTGTATCGGGTAAAACAGACAAAACATCATTTTAAAAACTTCAATTTGAAGTAGCACTAGAACTCGCTACGTTATAGCTTAAAGGCGAACACCTATGCAAGGGGCTCCTCTGAAATATAGTATGCAGCAATACTCACACTTTAGCGGTAATAACAATTGACCAAAAAATTGATTTGACACGTCGTTCAGTTTGAATTGCTAAGATCTTAGTCTGAACTGACATAAGTTTGCGGCAGAATGCCTTTGGCGATAAAAAACAAAGCTGATAATGGCATGTACTTACAGTTTAAGTAATGATGAAGTTCAGTGATAGGCAGGGAAGTCCTGTTCGTTGCATTTTTTCACATAGACTGAAGTCCAACGACTACACGATTCTCAGAATCCCAAGGTGGACGCTAAAAAAACTAGCATGAAAAGAAGGAAATTTCTGGATACGGGCAGGCGCGAGTTTGGAAAACTGGTTAGCTGCTTAATTTGTAAGCCATACTAGCGCATTCTAACCCATACTAACCGGCCTAAGTATTTGAAAATTAGAAAGTGAAATAAACTCCCAAAGGCATTCTTACCGATGATGTTCACGGCCTAAATTAAAAGACGCATCGCAACGATTTCGATGAACGGAAGCGTAGAGCAATCCAGCATAAATAATCAAAATTAATACGCAAAGAATAAAATTAAAAGAAACACTCTTACCAACGCTGGAAGCGCGCCCTCAAACAATGCTACAAGCCGCTTCGCTTGCTTGGAAAACAAGAACGCCTCTCGAAAGATCAATACTAAACCAATTATTGCACTATTTTAACAGCCAGCGTGGGTCAAAATATGACGACAAATTCAGACGCGAAAATGTATAAGTGTTTATCGCTCCGCAACACAGGCCTGTTGCATTATCTTGAATTCTTTTGCTACAAAATATAGCTGTAAGGTGGTCCGAAGATTAGTGTTAAATTAACGCGCTTTTGAAATAAAATTGAAACGGAGCGTTACAAGGGTATGGTATTTTTAAAGATAGATGATAATTTTCAGTGTTCGGAAATGTTGTAAGAATGGCTACATCTATTTAAAGCTGATTCTTACTTAATAGCTTCTACTTTAAAAGGAACGTTTTTGATAAGCGATGCTTTCACAGAAAATATTAGTTGACGACATTTTGAAAAAAAACTTTAGTAAAGGACAGCTTTCATGCAGAACCTTTGTGAAAATAGCATTCTTTATAGATACTTAATTGATAGGTACTTTCAAAACGGATTTTTTTTTTATAAATAATGTTTTCAAATTCGACTTTACGCGCACTAGGATATTTTCATAACAAAATTTGTAATATACGAGTTGCATTAAACACAACGAACGTATAACCCTTTTTGTCGGTTACTACCTTTCTGGTTCATACTTTATCAGTTCGCCAAAGTTCAAGTTCAGCAGATTTATTATTTATGATAAATTTCGTGGTATTTTACTTCCTAGTATCGTAAAAACCTTTTATCCCGATCTTCGCCCATTGGCCCCTGTTCCGTTTTATCGTCCTTCAGGACATATTGCAGTCTTTTCTATGAAGAAATATCAATCGTTGTTCGCTTATGCAAGTTACGTGTAATTCCTCTTCCCTGCCATGCTTGGTGTTTAGGCATGTCTTTTCTATTTCTAGTTTCTTCCTTTTAACTAGTTTTTTTTATTTCTCTATTATTCTTCTTCTAACTCATCAGATAGTCTTGTCTCTTCCTGCTCAACATTTTTTTGCAAAGATGTGATTTTTCCAGAGCGCATTGGTTTGTGTTTCTGTTTATGCTTGTTTAGTGTTGGCTTTGTTTCGTGGCTTCTTCTCCAAGTAGTTTTCAAGCTGCTGTTTTAACAGTGGTCTTTATAATGTTGACATATCTGAATTTTTCCAATTTCTTTTTTTGTTTTACATAGATATCCAGTCAATTCATTACGTAGTAGGTGTAACCTAAACTTCTGATATTGTTTTTTGACTTTTGACTTCAGGTCTTTCTTTTGGATTTGTTTTTTCAAATACCAAAGAAGGTTCACCTTCGCTATTAATATAATGTGTACTCTTTTAGTACGATGAAGTAATTGTTAATTGATCTGATATTTCATGTTTCTTGTATCCATGACTACTTACGAATATCTTTGTGGAGATAGAAGCCATATGCGGTTCTTGGACGATTTATTTAATGGATTTCCCGTATTCTTTCTCCTTTCGTATTTATATTTTCTCCTTCAAACGGCTCAACTATGTTTTCATCTCCCTGTTCTTCCATTCGCCTGCTAAAACAACTCCTCAAGCTTCTTTAACCTTTTCAATTTCCATCCATAAAGGCATCGCTGACAATCTTCTGACTACCTATATTATAATGATGTCCTCTACTTAAAAGGGATGTTAATAATAATAACTGAATAACAAGGACAAATCTCCACAATTACATAAATAGAATAGTTTCAGTAAATAATTCTTGTGTAATCTCAAGGCTTATTAAAATGATGTTATAATTAATATTAGCAAAATAAATAGTTTATTGCTCTTTCGATTTTATTCATTTGCAACCAAATAAAATAAAACTCCAGTCTAGCATGAGAAAAACTCTAGTGAAAGGGGTAGGTTTAACACCCTGTATAACATCTACCGTTGAGTATACCTTATTAACAAGTATAGCAAATACCCGACCTTGCATCTGACATAACATTTTAACCTTCAAAGTGACAGCAAAATATAGAAGGTTGTACGGACAAAATTTAGCTTAAATTTACTTTTAAAAACACCAAAAAATGGAAAAATTCACATCAGGTAAATATGCAGTAAAAATAATAATAACGTAATATCCGGCTAACCTGATTTTGTTTCAGTGACGTAAAAGGAATGCCGAGATCTGCAATTCTTTAACTTCCTGCCATTTTCGGTGTCCAAAACCGCTTTTCCGCAAAATCAACCGACGCCGACGTCACCGTAATAAATGTCTTTTGGAACGGAGCTATAAACTGGAATCTATCTCTTGGCCTTGTACAAAGTATAATATTTCCTCTGCACAAAGCTGATGGACAGCCGGGATCCCGTTCCTGTTAAAATTTACCTTGGAAGTGGACTTCGTAGGCTGAATAGGTGTAGAAGGACGCCACGGCGATTCTAAATTTGGTGATGCCCCCTGCTCCAAATCTCTGCATCTAGGCACTCAAGAGGGCCTGCTCCAAACGTAGCACATAAAATTTTAGCTGGCCGACGTCTCAAACTATTCGAAAAGTGGCCTCGATGTTGACCGCACTTGGGCGAACGTTGCAGCACCGATCCCTCTTTACTGGGATGTGTTACTACGACGAAAATTACACACAAAGATGCTCTGCAGACTGGTGATCAATAAAAATTGCTTTTCGGACTCGAACAAATACTTTTAATACACGCAAGTTACAACTTTTCAAGAGTCCAGCTGAACAACATCCTTTTAATTTATGGCTTGGGTAGTCAATTATGACAACTGAATATCTCGTTTCCTAGCAACTAAGTTTTACAGATGTTTTGGACGTAAGTTTTGATATAATGTTTTTACTAGTGATGTCAACTTCAGTTACTTTTCGGTGCTTGTAACTATTAGTTACTTTTAGTTGTAGTATCCGTTACTTTGTATTCGTGACCGAGTACTCCTTTATTCTAAAGCCTACGTACGTCGCAACCAGTTCGGATCGAGTACCCGAAAGTTCGGTGAGAGTATCCGTTGGTTTCAGATTCAGTGACAAGCACACGGAGCTGCAAAAGCTGATATAAACAAACAAAACAGAATGCTTACTTCTTCATTTCTCAGAATTGTGCATTGGGCACGGGGCTTATACACACGATAATATCGGGCGTTGAATTTTTACGTAAAAGAGATTTTAAAACAACCTGGTTAAGAGGTTTGCTTTTATTTTGTTTTCAAAGTAACTTTATCTTAATGTCAGAAAACATCCCCGAAACATTCCCGAAACCTCGCTTATGTGATAAAGCATATTAAGCATTTCTTCGGGAGATTACCTACCTATTTCATTTTAGGGTATTAAAAAAGTCCAAGCTAAAAACGCCAAATGCTGTTTGAGTGTGTCTAAAAGTATTTTCATGAAACCCCTACTTTTTCAGAAAGCATTCTAATTTTAAACACAATCTCAAAATTAATCTCCGGACCGTAAGATGGCGATAAAATAAAAAGCAAGGTCGAACCAAATACTCTTGGTTAAACTAAAGTAACTGTTTTAAAAATGTAAGGAATACTTTTGAAAGTTGATATTCCTTACTTCAGAGTTTGTCGAGTAACGAGTACTCGTGTAACGAATAGTTACTTTTTTGACATCACTAGTTTTTAGTTAGGAACTAAACTGTCGTTTTCCTGGAAATCGTCACTCTAAACTTTACTCTGCTTTTAATCACTTTAGTTTGTAAATGCACTGTTTCACAAGTTTATAATTAGAACATCACTATTGTTTTTAGCAAGCTTTAGGTAGCCTTAACATTGCTCTTTGCAATCTATTCTTTGCTTTCCACCGCTTTTAACCTTTCAGCTGTCTTGCCGATTGCTGGCTTCATATAATTTTTAATACTAACGCTCATATAAGTTTTGTAACACCACAAACCATCTCTGTATAATTTAAATTCACATTAATGTATTGATGTTACCAAAATCAAATATGTCGGTTAATGTGCGTTTGTCATTCCGAACATCAATTATGAATACAACGCTAAACGTAACTCTTTTGATTCTGCTTTATCTAATGCTAACCTTTCTCAATCAAATTATAGGTACTGCTACTCATATCATGTGCATTTATTAGTGTAAAATACTGACTTGATCTTGTAATAGACAAAATATCAATTTTGCGCTCATTTTGAATTATTCTTTTATTTTCGTGTTAGTTAGGCAACTAGAATGGCTGTGGACATTAAACCATTACAATATATCCACCCGTCAATAAGTTTACCTGGTTATTATGTTCGCGTACCTTTTCGCCAACAGAATTCCTACTTCAGCTGTTGCTCGTTATTCGTAGAGTAAATTTTTTAACACACACCTGTTATTGGTTGGTAATGTTTTAGCTGCCAACGTCAAGGTATTGCATATACTGAGATGGTATTGGGCCCTGCGCCCCTGCTCTGATTGCAGTGCGATATAAAAAGTAAATTAAGCACAGAGTAGAGATGTTGTATCTGGCCGCAATGTTAATATCATTATAATTATAATCCAGTAAATGCATTTGACAAGTTTGAAATGCCTGTGTTCAAATAAATGAATGAATTTAGAAAAGCTAAAGAGACAGCTGGCTTTTCACAGGGTTAGAATCTGAGTTTAAAGTAAAGTAATTATTATATTTGGCAGAATAAAGTGCCTAAAAAATCAAATTAACACAAAGAGGTTTGCTACGTTAACGGTATGAAACATAGAATTCATGTTAGCCAATATAAAATACATTTTGTGAACGATTATAAAAAGGTATGAGGCGAAGGAATGACAATATTGCAACAGAGCAAATGAATAAGGCAAATTAATAACTATAAGAATAAATTACCAAGTCCTTATTTCTACTTGGCGAAATATGCAAGAAAAATAAACAGTTAAGTGTTGTTTAAAATTTTGGTGAAAAGCAAACATGAGATGCAAACATTCTAAAAGGAAGTGAGTCAATAAACATAAGTGAATAAACAATAAGAACATTTAATAGCAAGTGCAGTGCGCCAACAGACAATTAAAGACTGAACCAATGTGCACAGTAATTTAGTTTATAAGAGTGGCGTAGTTTTAGTTACTGCTAATAATAATTAATATAAAATGTACTGTATTTGAACTAAGAAAATATCCGGTTTTTGTAAATTTATTAGTAGATAGGCAATTGTTTATAACCGCTAAGAGGAGAGAAGCAGTTGAATAAATTATTTGATGTCACACCTAAATTTGCTCTGTGTTTAATTAAAGATTTCTTCTATCTATCATTAACTTACATGAAAATAAATCATACCACAGTGATCAGCGCAATTTGAAGTTTCTATACAAGTGTGGCCAACGTTTTCTACGACAAAAAGTTGTTTTGCAAGTGGAGCCGTCCGATCTTGGGATCGGCACCGATGAGGCAGCTACGGGTTCGACACCAGCTAAACCAAGAATAAGCAGGACCGTGTGGACGTTTCAGAGCATCGTGGGCACCAGCAGCAGCGAGACCAGCAACCCCAAAACCCGGTACAGAGAGTTCTAGAGGAATTCCAACTCAGGCGCCTGTCCGAGGAAGCTACCGTTTACAAATGCAATATAAGGCACTGTAGCAACTTAAATAATAGCTTGAGGAGCCGGAAATCTACGTACCAGCGAGATAACACCGAAAGCAGCAGAGGGCAGGCGTATCCGAGCCGACAGCAGAATTATTTTGCCAGTAATTATAATTAAAAGCCAAATTGTGAGGTTAAGTGTCCAGAACAAATGAAATCGACCCAAGCGGCGTCGGTTTAACAATCAAGGTCCGGTTTTGGCTAAAACAAAGAAAGTTAGAACCGCTAAAATAAGATTATTTGAACATTTACCTGATTTAACGTTCACAAAAGTTAAAATTTGCGAATCAAACGACATGTTATCTGAGGTTAGGAATCCCTTTGTACATTTGATACCAGTTCATAGTTGCGCGGCTGCATAGTAAAATCGAATGGGAACGCAGTGGCGTGCCGTTTTAAATAAATTAATAGTGAAATTGTCATGAAGCCACCCTTTGATGAGAGTTGAATCTTTACCGGAGCTAGCATATTTTAAATGATAATTGCAGTCAGATAAAATAAAAGAGAGGGCATAATACAATTTAATTTGAAGCAATAAATTGAGAACCATCTGATTTTTACTCAGTCCAACATTTGAAAAATCTTAAATAATAAATTATTAATATTAACGTGGTGTGGTGGAGTATATTATACCATTACAATACATGTAAAATGCGTAGAATATTATAATAAGGCATACAAGTACACAAGAGATTGAAGGGCTGCTGGAGGTCCTGGAGTATTAAATATTAATAACTTTAAAATTTAGTTACACAACGAAAGCGATAATGACAAAGGAATTATTTTAATGTTTACCCCAGTATTTTAAATTGTTAATTGTAGTTGCCTAAATAAAAAAAACAACTGAGAAATTCGGAAATGAAAAACCTTCGGGTCGTCTAAAAACCGACCACGTCTCGGCACTTCTTCCAGCAGCAGACACGAGCTAAGCCCAGGCAGAGCAATCCTGAAAAGGAAATCTCAATAATAGAGCTGGAGGATCGTCAGATCTTGATCGCTGTATGAAGCGCCTCCACGTTGCGGATGGAGTCACGTTTTCCTAGCCGGAAATTCATTACCCACCGCCAGCGTTTAGTCCTAATCTGCGAAATTTGGAAATTTTGGAGACCGGAGCTGCGCGGCGACGCGACGTGGGCAAAAATAATTCCGGGCGTCCGCTTGCTAAATCGGCGAGGGTCGAGGACAGGTGCTGAACTGTCCAAGTCCGGTTTCGATCCGGTTAAATCCGGGATTATGAAACTGTCATCGGGCTTAACCCGCCCGCCGTTGGAATATATGGAACGCCGCCGCGGCGGTTCCTTCGGCCCTAGCGGCTTTAAACTCGCTTTTTGTGGGATTCTTTCTCTGTATAAATAAAATTACAGATCAGCTGACGTTTCGATGAACAGAAGATGACCCCTTAGATGATGTAATGCAATACAGTAGCTGCCTTAAAATAGAACCTTGTGAAACCCCATGATTTAAAACTGTTTCATTTGATACATCAAATCGGATCTATTCTGATAAAGTACAACTAAAATGTTGAAGTTGATTTACAGGGTGTATTGAAATTAAGGTTGATTAAACTCATAAGGTACACGAGAACCAAACAAGCTTCGATTAAGACATGGCTCCGGTTCGAGCTAAAATAAAACTGCACCTTAATTAATCTCTCGATGTACAAATGAAGCGTCCAATTAAGTCGTACACTCGAAGTGCGCGAAGAGACGGCTTTCCGCAAAGTGGCGACCAAAACCATTGGTCTGATGAAATCCGCTAATATTAACGAAGATTGATTACGGGCGAGCGGTACAAGCGTAACGTGCAGGTGCCGCCGGCAAGGCCAGAGTGCAGGATTGCGACTCTAACTGTAAATAATCTTGGGTAATCAATTTATGACAGCATCTGTGACAGAGAAATTTCCCACAGCCAGCGCGCGGACATTTATTAATTGTTTTCGCCGGCCCGCGACGGACAATCTATTAATTCGCATGTGCATTAATGCCGATGGCCGTTTTTAAGGCTTTCAGACCTGCCTGTGGCTAATTGCGCCTCTGAAACGCGATTGTTCGGTGGGAAAGTTGCGCTTTCATTAGACGGTTTACAGTTGCGAATTAGACCAGCGCAAAAAAACTTTCGCAAAACGTTTATTTAAGTTTTGTTATTAATCAAAACTGAAGAATATCGAGTTAATTCGATAAAAACTCAAATTGAATTTCAATAACCACCTTAGGAATAAACTAGACAAAAACTGTAGAAAACAATTTAATCATAAATTTGCTTAAAAACACACGAACTATCACTTGATTGTGAGAATATCCAAATACAGTGATTCATTGCAAAGTTAAAAGTAACTCAACGCCAGCAGTTCTTATACTTTCGCAATTTGCATCATACCTTTACTCACAATTTCAGTTTATTCGCCCTTTGACGAAGTTTAGAATTCCAGTGTACTTTCGAGAACCATCATAAGCTATTATATGCTGACTAGGTCTATATAAGGTGTGATTCTCCTCAATAATTAACAATATTAACACATAACACGTGTTCCGCCATTTCCAAGCCCTCGCCACAGCCTTAGGCGTCGTCGTAGGCCTTTTCGATCTGTAGCAGATAGGTATGAAAACCCCGGTGGCCGGTCATGAACTGGATGAAGATTCAGAATGAATCTCTTGGTTAGTCGCCCGTTCGTTTCACCAGGCTCTTGGATATGAAGTCGAATCTGATTTTGCTCCCGATGCCAAAGTGTAACTTCACTTAGTAGAATTAAACCCGTTTGTAAACACATCTCCCCCTGGAGCTTCATGCGTATGCACATATCACGTAATGTCATGAGCGCAGACCTACTATCCAAGAGCACCGCGCCTCTGGCTAACTGAGGTCTTCCTTATGAAATGTACATGAGTGCCATCTAAATAGCTAATTGCTCGCATTGGAAAATCGACCTCCAGACGGTTAGCCTGGCTATTGTTAAAAGACGGGCTCCGGCCCTGTCGTTCTTCTTACTCGAGCCGTCTGTATAGGAAAGCGTCTCGTGCGAGTCGTCTTTGCCAACCAGAAACCTAAAATCTTGAATGTCTGCGAGGTGGGGGGCGGTGGAAAATCTCCTGCAGAATAAAGTTGCGTCCATGATATAGTTGTCTATATTGCTAATAAGCTAATGAGAAAATTTGTGAATCGTTTTTCTGAATATTACAAGTATAAGATTATCAAAGTAACAATAAATGTAACGCCGACCGGTAAGACCGGTAAGTAGTGCACAGCTTCGTTTACTTTGGATTCTTAATAACAAACAAGAGCGGAGGCAGTGAGAAAATAATGTGCTGTCGTAGAGAACTGCGTATCCCCACGGACGACCAGAAGAACCAATAAATTTGTTCTAGAGAAATACAAGAACCACAGAGACCGATACAAATTGTGAACACTAGCACACTAAAATACTTTGGGCACATAAACAGAAGACTCCAATAATGTGGAAAGACTAGTTGTGTAGGGTAGAATGGAAAGCTCCAGGCCAAGAGGAAGATCACCGAAGAAATGGTCAGATCACAGAAAAGAAACAACCAAGCTACTCGAGAAGCCTCCAATAGAGAAGGGTGGAGAGAAATAGTAAAGAAAATAACATTCAAACAACAAACAATAACAAACCAAAATCACGCCGTCTCTAACAAGAAGATATACGAAGTAGAAGGCAATGCAAACTCGTTAAAGTTTGTTGAAAAATCATGAAAAACTGACTGCAGATCTACTAATAGTAACTTTCAGCAGGTTTTCTGATAAATCGCCGTAGACGTTCTGATAGTTGATTATTTGTTGAAGATTCAGGGACAATTATCTGTAGTACTGCTGATAATTTGCTTCAAATTTACTACTAATTTGTTGAACAGTTGAACATTCGGTGATAAATTGCTTTACACTTTATATTCGACTAAAAACATACAGTAAATATTCTAATTTCCTGAAAATCTTAATCGTATTTTCTTATTTTCAAAGATCCTTTATCTAATAGACGTGTCTGTCCGGGACGCTGTTTTGTCTGTGTGGGACGCCGTTTTGTCTGTCCGGGACGCTGTGTCAGCAGCCAAACCGTAAGAGATAGAGAAAAAAGTTATGAAAGTTATATGTTTGAAATGGTCATGTCAGGTCAGGAAACGAATTTCAGTCACGTGACACTTCCGGTTTTCGAGAAATCACAAAAACACCGTTTTTCAAATAGAACGCGTATTAAATAAAAATGTTTCAGCAGCCAAACGGAGCTGCGACCCTCTGCGCCTTAAAACGTCGATCGGTTAGGCAACCACTTTGACACCTTCCAGGTCTGGGTATAGTTTTTATTTAATACGCGTTCTATTTGCAAAACGGTCTTTTTTGTTTTATTAAATGAGACATCACTGGACTGCTAGTATAATGTAATGTCGCTGAAGAACTGCTGTACTACATCAACTATTTACAGGAAAATTCCGGTATTTTTATGAAATATTTATTGAAAAGCTGCAAAAACATGGCTGTACAGTTTCTGCAAATATAATGCACACCCGTTGAAACTTTCCTGAAAAATTATCAAAAACCGGCTGCACATCTGATAATGCGAATAACTGAGTATTTGCTGCAGATTTAGTGACAATTTTTTGTAAGGCTGCTGATAATTTGCTGCAGATCTGCTGATGATTTTCTTCAAATTTACTACAAATATTTTGAAAAGTCTGTGGAGCATTTTCTAATAAACTGCTTTGCAATTCCTAATATTTTACTGCAAACTTATAGTAAATTTTTTAGCTTTCTGGAAGAAGTTTACTGAAAAAGTGTACTTTCTCTTTCTAAAAAATATAATACAAACTTGCTGAAGAACTGCTGTAAAAATTTACTGGAAAATTCTTTTTTTTATTGAAAACTTACTGAAAATGAAATGCAAACCCGTTGAAAGTTTACTGAACAATTATACTGGTAGTAGTTTGCTACAAATCTGCTAATAATTCCGGGCAAATATGCTGATAATTAATTATTTGCTGTAGAGATAGTGAAATTTTTTGTATAGCTGCTGCTAACTTGCTGCAGATCTGCTGATAATTTGTTTCCAAATACGACAAATGTCTTGAAAAGTCTCTGAACATTTGCTGATAAACTGGTTTTCAATTCCCAATATTTTACTGCAAATTTACAGGAAACCTTTCAACTTGGAAGTTTACTGGAAAACGTTAATCGTATTTTCTAAAATGTTGTTGAAAGGTTTCTGACAATATAATGCAAACTCGTTGATCTGCTGATAATCAGGCTTAGGATAATTATGCATTTGCATATGTGCATATGCAAATGCATATTTTTACTGTTTTATATAATAAATGCATATTTTGAATGTTTCTAATTAATGCTGCATATTTCTCAAAACTTTGATTTGTAGTTGCATAGAATGTAATTATTTTGGAAGTTTTAAGTACTTTCAAAGCAGATCAGCATGAAAAACGCATCTGTTTATATTTTTGCTTGAATATTGGTATTTTTTTTAGATTTCCAGTAGTACATGCTAACCTTTTAATAGGAAATGTAAATTCTTTATGGCCCAGGTAAACTTATATTTTGGTCAAGCTAAATGAATGGCCCTTTATAATGATCTGTTCTATGCTTCACTAAACACTTTTGAGTGATGGATGATATTGTTTTGACATTTAACTAGAAAATTGTGTAAAAGGGGCTTTTGTGTTGATTGACAAAGTCTGTTTATGGAAATCTCTACTAATCCTTTTGTTGCCACCTCTTTAAGTTTCATTTTGTAGTAGAGCCACAAGTTTAGTTCTCCAACATCCATTCTACAGTCAACATTAAAATGTCATACATAAAACATACGTCAAAGCCCAAATTAATATTTAAAATAAGATAAGAGAAAATAAAGGTGTAGTTCTAAACCAGTTTGTGCTTCATTTCGAATACTTCATTAATGGTAGTGTGCTACTTTGTAAATATTGCGAAGTTGCAATTGTAGCTTCAAAAAAAAGTTCAAGTTACTCGGCATATGCAAGCAGAAAAGCATCTGAACAATAAAAACAAACAAAAAAACTACCAATAGACACCAACAACGCCAAAACCAGGACCACTCCATTCTGAGTTTAATTATGATTTATGTACAGCCTTTATTTCTACCGATATATCTTTATCCAAATTACAAAAACCAAAGATCACGGAATTTCTAGAGAAATACATAAAGTGTACACAAATCAACATTAATACAAAATTGCGTTCCTGACTTGCACAGTGCTTCATGGAACCAAATTAGGGAAGGAGCATATTTAAGTGCATATTTTCGGTATTTAACGTGCATATTTGCATGCATATATTCCAATTTTTAAGTGCATATTTATCCTAAGCCTGCTGATAATAGTTTGCACCAAATCTGCAGCTAATTCGTTGCACATGTGCTGATAATTAATTGTTTTATTTTATTTTAAAGTTTTCGAGAATGTAATAAAAACTCGTTGCAAGTTTACTGAAAAATTATCAAAAATTGGCTGTAGATTTTCTGATATAATAATTTGCAGCATATCTGCTGAAAATGTGGTGCAGATATGCTGGTAATTGATTATTTGTTACAGATCTAGTGATAACTTTCTGTATAGCTGTTGTTAATTTTCTGCAGATCTGGTGATAATTGTCTGCTTATCTATAGACATTTTGCTGCTAATAATTTGCTTCAAAATTACTACATATTAGTCGAAAAGCCTCCAAACAGGCGCTAATGAATTGCTTTGCATTTACTATTATTTTACTGCAAACTTACAGTAGATTTTCCAACTTCATCAAAGTTTAATGAATGATCTTAATTGTATTTTCCTTTTATAAAAGATATAATGAAAACTTGCTGAAGAACTACTGTAACACATTAAATATTTATTGAAGGATAGCTGCAATTTGCTAAAATATTTATTGATAAGTTGCAAGAACTTTGCTGTCAAGTTTCCGAAAATGTAATACAAACACGTTAAAATCTGCTGAAAAATTATGAAATGCAGATCTGCCGATAATAATTTGCAACAAATCTGCTGATAATTCAGTGCATATATGCTGATAATGGGCGCTCGTCGAAAGTTTCCTGAAAGATTATTAAAAACTGGCTGCACATCTGCTGATAATGCGGTCCGGATATACTAACAACTAATTATTTGCTGCATATTTAGTGGCAATTTTCTATAGGGCTGCTGATAATTTTCTGCAGATCGGCTGATGATTTGCTTCAAATTTAACACAAATATGTTGAAAAGCGTATGAAACACTTCCTGATAAACTGCTTTGCAATTCCTAATATTTTACTGCGAACTTATAGTAATTTTTTTAGCTTCCTAGAAGTTTACTGAAAATGTGTAATGGTATTCTCTTTTTGTAAAAGATATAATACAAACTTGCTGAAGAACTTTTGTAAAACTTTACTGGAAAATGGCTGCAATCTGCTGACATTTTTATTGAAAACTTACTAAAAAATTGCTGTAGGGTTCCTGAAAATGTAATGCTAATCCGTTGAAAGTTTACTGAAAAATTATGCTAATAGTAGTTTGCAACAAATCTGCTGATAATTCGGTGCAAATATGCTGATAATTAATTTGATGTAGAGATACGGAAATTTTTTGTATAGCTGCTAACTTGCTGCAGATTTGCTGATAATTTGCTTACAATGCGACTAATATCTTGAAAAGTCTCTGAACATTTGCTGATAAACTCTTTTGCAATTCCCAATATTTTACTACAAATTTATATTAAATCTTTCACCTTATTGGGTGTTTACTGGAAAATCTTAATCGTATTTGCTAAAATATTGTTGCAATTATTCTGGAAATGTAATGCAAACTTGTTGAAAGTTTACTGACAAATTATGAAAAAGTGGCTGCAATCGGCTGATAATAGTTTGCAAACAATCTGCTGATAATTCGTTGCACATATGCTGATAATTAGTTATTTGTTGCAGAAATAGGCAAAGCTGCTGATAACTTGCTTCAGCTCTGGTGATAATTTGCTGATACTTTTCAGCAAACTTTCTGGCACTTTTATTAGAAATTTGACGAAGTCTCGGAACCGACGCTAATAGATTGCTTAGACTAATATTTTACTGCAAACTAACAGTAAAATTTCCAAGTTACTGGGAGTTTAGCAAAAAATTGTAACCGCAATTTTTTTTTCTAAGAAACATAATTTGTTAAAAATACTGCTGCAAAAGTTTACTGCAGAATCAGTGCTATTTTATAAAATATTTATTGAAAAGTTGGTAAAAAATACCTGTGAAGTGTCCGAAAATGTAATGCAAATAATCAAAGATTGGCTGTAGAGTTTCTGATAATAATTTGCAGCAGATCTGCTGAAAATGTGGTGCAGATATGCTGGTAATTGATTATTTGCTACAGATTTAGTGAAAACTGCTGATAAACTGTTTTACAATTGCTAATATTTACTGCAAATTAACACAAGTTTACTGGAAAATCTTAATTGTATTCTTTTTAAGATACAATGCAAACTTGCTAAAGAACTGCTGTAACAATTTAGTGGAAAATGACTGCAATCTGCTATAATATTTATTGAAAAGTTGCTAAAATATTGTGGTAACACTACTAAAAACGTAGTGCAAACTCGTTGAAAGTGTGCTGAAAAATTATCCAAAAGTCGCTGCATATCTGCTGCTAATAGTTTGCAACAAATCTGTTTATAATTCGGTGCAGATATGCTGATAATCAGTTATTTGTTGCAGAGATTGGTATAGCTGCTGATAACTTGCTTCAGCGCTGATGATAGTTTGCTGACACTTTGCTGCAAATTTTCTTGCATTTTATTAGAAATTTGACGAAAAGTCTCGGAACATACGTTGACAAATTGCTTGGCGCTTACTAATATTTTACTGCAAACTAATAGTAAAACTTCCAACTTTCTGAAAGTTTTCTAAACATTTTTAATGGGATAACCTTTTCTAAGAAATATAACCAAATTTGTTGAAGGACTGCTGCAAAAATGTATTGGACAATCACTACAATTTACTAAAATATTTATTGAAAGGTTGGGAGCAAAAGATTCTAAAGTTTCCAAAAATATAATGGAACTCGTTGCAATATCACTAAAAAATTATTAAAAACTGGCTGTAGATTTTCTGGTAATAATTTGCAGCAGATCTGCTGATGATGCAGTGCATATATGCTGATAATTGATTATTTGCTACAGATCTAGTGATAATTTTCTGTAGAGCTGCTGATCTATAAATTTTGTGGTAGTTTGCTTCTGATTTACTCATACTTCGCTGATAATCTGCTTCAAATTTACTACTAATTTGTTGAAAAGTCTTTGAACATTCAGTGATAAAATGTTTTGCACTTTCTAATATTTGATTTAAAACCTACAGTAAATTTTCCAAGTTCTTGAAGGTTTAATGGAAATCTTGTTTGTATTTTTTCATAAGGCATATTGCATACTTTTTAAACAGTCCTATCAGCCAATAATAATGAGAAAAAATTTCAGATCGACCAATAGCATCAAAATTACACTGACTATTTGCTAGTAGTTAATTACACCGACTATTTGCTAGTAGCAAAAAATTACACTGACTATTTGCTAGTAGCAAATTACAGCGACAATTTTTTCACAAACCATTCAAATCGTTCTTCTGCTGTAACACAACTAGCTAAAAGTGGAGTAGGTGAGCAGCAGTTGTTAAGAACAACAGGACACTCATCTGGAAGCATCAAACCCTATCTACAACTTTAACTGTTGAAAAAATAATCACACCGAATTACATTCGTGGTAATATTTTCTTTTTATAATTTCAACTAGATTAGCACTCATCTTTGTTGCTATTCGTGAATCTAGTTAAAATTATCAAAAAATTATCACCACTTATGTAATTACTGTTGATAATTTATTGAAAACTAAAACAGTTAATACAAACTTGCTAAGAGCATGCTATACATATATTATTTCTTTGTTGACGCCTGTTGAAATAATTTTTATAATAACAAAAGTTTCTCAAAAAGTCGAGCACATGAATAATGAGAAATAGTAAACAAAACTGAAACATACCGCAATTTTGCTGTCAACATCATAAACATTTCATGTTTTATATAAATTGATGGAAAAATTAGTTCAAAATTTGCTAAAGATTTCCCAAAATCTGAAAGAATTAGTGAAATGTTCTGAAGAAATTTCTGAAAGATTTTTTGCAAATATACTGAAAATTAATGAATGAAGAGTTCCTTCATATTCATAATAATGCGTAATCACTATGGTTTCTGTCAGTTTAATAATGACAAAAATTCAGTCGTCAATATTTATCTGCGGTTAAACATGTGCCAAAATTTAATCGCTTGTGCGTAATTTTAACATGATTATTAAAGGTGCTTTACCAACTGAATTTTATCTATTTATTCAGGAAATAATCACGCCGAACATCCCGCGTGCATGCAAACTAGCCTGAATAAATTTTGACGATTTTCTGTCAGAATGTTTTGCTCAGAAGAAATATATCTCGTAAATTTTCCGCCCCAAAATACTTAACATATTTCTTAGCAAAACATTCTGACAGAAAACGTCAAAATTGAATCGGCTATTTTAATGCACTTGGGATATTACTGTTGATTAATTGAAAATTTTCAAAAGATTTGCTAGTAAATACATGAGGGGTTACTAAGAAACCTTGCAATTTTAAAAAAATGTGCCATACATTTGCTGCAATTTGATTACAATATTATTCGAAAGGTTTTCTACAAATTTGTTGATAATGAAATAATAAAAATCTAGTGTAATAATGGTAAACAAATTGATAAAAAGATGTACT
This sequence comes from Agriotes lineatus, assembly GCA_940337035.1. Taxonomy (NCBI): domain Eukaryota; kingdom Metazoa; phylum Arthropoda; class Insecta; order Coleoptera; family Elateridae; genus Agriotes; species Agriotes lineatus. The sequence continues at coordinate 90,929,984 of OW679203.1, forward strand.
ACAAATTTGCTTCAAGGATTATTAGAAATTCGGTAATAGGCTTATTGAAAACTGGTTACAAACTTAATGTAATTTTGTTATAAATCTAATAAATTATTGAAGAAGAGCTGTTGCAATTTCTGAAAATATTTTAAGAAAATTACCTGCAAACTCTCTTGAAGGATTTCCATATTTGCAAGATTTAAAAAAATATCTAGACTAATATACTTACATCTGACACCGAATTGTTCAAATATTTAACATTGAATCCAAGAATAGTAATACTGGAAAATTTTATTTTCTAGAGACTTCATCTACAAACGATTTGGATCATTTAGATGATCTAACTCACCTTGAAAAGAAAATCCTAATTATCCTTATACACATTTCGTGTAAGTGACCAATTCAGACCATGCCAAAAGACACCCTTAATCAACCTCTCAACATTCCCCAGCAGGAAGGAATCAATTAAGAAAAAAATTGCTAAAAATGGGGCACTCGCGTGCCGAAGCCCCATAACCCCGAGCAGAGCACTTGTGAAGCCCGGAAAGATATTGACACCTCCTGGCCCAAATAACAGTGTTTGAGCCGCGCTAAATGGTGCCTGTCGCTAATAATCACTTCTGGGGCGGCTGTGGCCAAGCGCAAAACAATCACAACCTTCCGTGTTTGACTAAAGGACTCCTAACCTGTAATAAAGAACGCCCTTCGGATTCAGCCCGTGATATGTTTATACGATTCGGATTAATTGCGGCCCGTAGCCATCATTAGAACGGCAGCTTGTAATTTAGAGCTGAAAAACGACCAAGGATTCCGATGCTTCTCTTGTATTAATGCTGAGTGGAGCTGGCAGTTCGTGATCCTAAATGTATGTTCAAATAGTGGTTTCAATAGGTATCTGATCATTTAGAAGTGCTTCTTCAATTTCTTCAAGAGGTGAATTCTCGTATTGCTAAGTGTGGAACTGGCAGTTGCCAATTTGTGTAAGTTGTTTACATTGCTTTGCTGGTTACCATCCATCGTACATGGGAGCAAATTTGTTTGGACGAAATCATTTTTACTTCTAACTTAAACCTTCTTCAAACTGAGGCTGAAGCCAACTATACAGTTGGTAAGAAGTCATTTTTAATAAGTTGTCCAGTTTTGTGGTTTGTGTCGAGAAAAGTCTCGACATATAAACCAACTAGGTTGGGGGAAATCATTTTGCTCTTCTGAATGATCATCTAAATCTCTTTGATGTTTGATGTAATAATCATGTCGCCGTACTAAAACATATTTGAGTTGAGTTTTTCAACATCTGGATACCACATAATTACAGCTTAGTAAACCAAGAAGTAATCGCCCTAAAAGTGTTTCTTAAATGTTAAGGGCAGGGGACTTTCGCTTGATGCAAACTGGGGAACTGGCAGTTCATTATTTTCCAAGGCATTTATATAGCTTTGCCAATTACTTTTCTCAACATGAAACAATTTTTTGGCTTCGCCTAATTGTTTCGCCAGTTACCCAATTATTTCAGGCTTAACCTGTATATTTTTATTTGAATTATATATCCTTTGCATTTCGAATTCGTAAATTTTCCAAAGCAGCTTATTTTGTACCTGTATCGAGTTCCTTTCGTTTGCGCGATGCCCTCTCGACCCGCGCTATTTGTTATCAGAGTGCGAGTCTTCTTTTGGGCACGAAATTTTCGTCCGTGGCACTTGCTGTCTTAACCTAAGCCCGCCGTCATCGGCGCGGCTAAGGCTTGATTTTAATTAAGTCAAATTACGTGCGCTGAACCAATTTTTATGAGCATTGTGTTTTCTAAGGGCTGATTATGATCAGGTACGATGGCGCTTTTTTGTTTTGTTATTCGCATAGTAATTAAATTTTTTCTTAGCTCTTAATTACCAATTTCAACCACGAGTTTATGTCGGAGGCCAAGGCGCTTGCCTTATCGCATTTCCGACACCTGCTGGGTTCGGCGTATTTGCTGCCTTTTTGAGGATGCTTCCGCAGCAATTTTCGGCGCATCCACGTCGATTTCAACGATATGTGTGCAGTTCACGACCACCTTATTTTGAATCGCACTTGTAGCTACCTCGGCCGGCTTTTGCCTGTTTGCCGTTTGTGAGCGTTGGAGAAGCGAGGTTAGTTTATGCTATTCCGGGATTTATCGTATCTTCAATACCTTGATTTTAAATTTCTACATTTTAAACCCGTAGGTATTTGGAATTTAAATTCACTCGTTCCGCAATTATTAACATGTAATGTTCAATTTCATACATGCTCTTGTTTTTTACATTTAAATTTTTATGCTTATAGTTAATTATGCTCAGTATTTAAAAGTTGCAATTTTGATGTGTATTGACCGTCTGTAAAAGGTACAGTCACGCTTTTTTATTTTCAATAGCCTAAACAGAAGGATTTATTAAATGACTGTGATAAGCTTATGCCACGAACAATTTGTTGTTAAAGTTATTAAAATAACCCGAAAGGGGTTCTTGATTTTATGCGTGTCGCAACCTTCAGTTAACGTACACAATTTTGTTATAACATTATTTGCATTTTAATTATCCTGATTATATATTACTGACACTTCAAGACTTTTTTTATTATCTATTAATTAAACGTTAGTCACTTTCAGTTTATTTCCTCTCATTATTTGAAATCTTTTGATTTCTGTCGCCCATTTTCTTTCCTTTTTTTTGAAGACATTCCAGGGCACACAGCTGATGATTTGAACCTACGACCCAAGGCCGCCAAAATTTGAGTTAGTTAGGGCCATCGCGGTAAGTAAAGAGTTTTCAGAGCTGCCGTGGTGTATAAACTGTAGGGGGGTTGATCTGCGATTTTTGCTACCATCGATCAATTTTATTAATTAATCGCAGGTCGGCTTCATTATTGTTTCAAACACGTAAACAACTTCTTATTGTACTAACTTCCCTTGTCGCATAAACGACTAAGTGGATTGTTGCGGTTTCACATTGTCTTCAGTTCCATCTCTCTAAGCGTCTGCGTGTTGTTATAGCTACATGCCAGCAAATCGAAGAGCATTTTATATCAGAGAACACTATTAAGATTTGACAGTTGCATCGGTGCCTTGCTATTTTCATTCAGTTTTCGTAGAAAATTGAATTGTCTGATCTAGCAAAAGTGTATGGTAGCTGTCACTCTCTGTTAGGAGATTTTGGATAATCGTAAATGCAACCCTATTTAGAAGAAGCCGTTTCTCACTTCTCTTTTTGCACTAAGCACTTCACATTTGGCTGTTCTGATGTCTTTCCTCATCATCGCTGAGGGTTTTGTAGTTACTTCGGATCCAGACAGCACTATAGCCTGTCACGATCGGCAAATTATTTTTAGACTCAAGCCGCAAACTAATCAGGCTCAATTACTATGACCGGCTTCAAATCGTACCAAACAAACATTCGGGCTATATGGCTGAATCAGAGGGCCGACTAGCTACAGTTAAAACAGCGCGCCTTTGTTTTCTAAAATTATCAAATGGTGTTCAAATTACCAGTGACCGTCAAAGAGTTTTTCAATGCAACTGATAAGCCTATTAGCTTACGAGAACTATTAAACTCATTAAAATTTAAGTAGCCAAATTTGTCACATAAGTTACTTGCATTAGCCATATTGAATAGAATAGCCTGGAAGCTGCCAGGTTTCTGTTACTTGTGCTGGTTCCGTCCTTTATAATTCTGAGCATACGGTTGAGACTGCAATCTGTATTTTGAGGCAAGGGTGGTCATGCCTATCAGAGGATGTTATAATTTGGTAACCACGAGAAGCGCAGCCTCCTACCACAAAATTGTGTAACTTGGAAATATGTTATAGATGTTAATAAATTAAACACTTAATGCTGATTGTGTTTATTATTGAAACTTGGCCTATATATACTATATACATATCGCTTACTTCTAAAAACTACATTCTTTTTAAGTGCAAAGTGCTTCCCTGTACTAGGTCACCATCGTATGCCATAACAAACCGTCAGCGTTTAACAAGGCCGCTATGCGTTAATTTTGCAATTCCGCTAAACATACAGTTGCGATAGCTGGAATAAATACATTGAACTTTCATGAACCAGTGTTATGCATTTCACAAGTTTTGAAATAAAACTAACTACGACCATTCGCCTAAGTGACAGTTAAAACCAACTCTACAGACGAAAGCTACTAATACAAACAATTCTATAGTTATGAGCTAAAGTACAGGAGTTAAATATTCAGGCGACTAGCAGATGTGTTGGTATTAGGCAGGCAGGTTGATTTAGCGACCAATTATACATCTAAGCTGACGTCATGATGCAAATATAGCGGAAGGTTAATAAAAATACCACTACACACTTAGCAATCTAGTATGTTCAGTGAATGCTCAAGGGGTCGATGAAGGTGATACAGGTTGAGCCGGTGAATTAAGGCTTACGAAAAGAGCAACTTACACAGATTCGGGTTAAGATACCCCCAGGATAATGTGTTATTCTTAATAGATCAACAATTTATTCATTGGTTAATCTCTCAAGAAATCAAAAACCCTAAACAAACTTGCCGACCGCGACTAGCTTAATGGAGACCGTCGTGCGGTACTTTAAGTTCTCCAATTAAATTGATTACATAATACCGGTAGAGTACCAACGAATTTTAACAATTACGACGTGTGTGCTCAGGCATAGAATGAAAATTCATAAACTCCAGCAGTCCAAATCTCCTGAAAGAAAACTCCAAAAGATCATCGGTAGCAGTAACCAATAAATAATGCCAGAATGCAAATATCACAATGTAATAGACATAGAAATTAAGGCATATAGCACAATCAAGAATTCAATTATAGTACAAGATTATTCAAATACTCATAGTAATCTTTCAACAATTACGAGTGCGCTACTATATGCAGGATTGTCCCATACAGGGCTAACTTAGGAATGCCAGCATTTAGCACAAAGTTATAACACAATACAGTTACTAATTATTACAGAATCGACAATAATTTACAGTAACTTGACAACTGATTAAAAGCTGGTGAGCCGTCGTTACTCGTCTTCTTGCAATGCTTGGGAAAATCAATATTTGAATTACGCAACCCGAAATGCGACTGCACAAAATTAGTGATCGAATAAGCTGTAATTCACGAGTTCACAGGTCTTATTGTTCGTAATTGTTATATAAATTTAGTTTAAAATAAAACCTGATAGCGGCTTCCTTAGGGCACCTCCAGCTCCTTATCGAGGATCTAAGCATTTTGAGGAATTTAACAATCGAAGCGTAGCAAAGCAAAGTCGCACACAGAAGATAGCAGCGACAACAGCTGGGACCGAGGACTCTGAACTTGCTGCACGGAACTTCTTTCCAAACTCGGAACTAGTTGCTAAAGAAACCCAATGTATATGCATGCAAGCGGAACTCACTCCGGATGTAATGGGTAATGGACATCGAAGGGTAGATGCAGCACAGCGTACGAATCCTCCAGACAAAGCGACAAGAAAATAATCTCTTCAATTTTTTCCCAAACGAACCAATACTCCTCTCGGCAGGGGGTCCTCAAACTTCCATAAGTGCAGAACTGAAGACCCGTACAGCGACAAAACAAAAAGTAACCAATGCAAATACCAAACACCTTCGCGGCGCTCCGCCAGACGAAACGGATGCGCTCAAACAAAAGAATGCGACCATTGAGAGCGTCCCGGCCATCTTCGTCGGTCAAGCTAGGCCAAGGAAAAACATGCAGATAACGATAACTCGCGCCACAGAAATCGCAAATTATAGAAGACGCTAAACCAGCGTTGCGAAACTAAGAGGAGTGCAGAAAAGTCGTAACAAATGCATCGAGTGCACCGGGAAACCAATAGCCATACTCGTCAAAATTCAGCTATCAAGAGACGTTCTCGGATATACGATGGGGCTTCGGCCTCGACGACTTCGGTAATAAATGTAACACCGCTGCAAAAGCTTCCACCTGGCAACGTGGTCTCAGCAGTGATCTTGCGAATCGGCTTTCAAACTAATAGCACAACCTTTAAAGACTCCAGGGACGGCTGTATAGATTCATAACACGAGCGCCTTAATCACAGCAGCAAGCAAGAAAGAATGGACGCACACATACATTAAGCTCATGTCCCCACAGAGCGATGTGCACGCCGATAAAGATTCGCAATCAAGTGCAATGGGTAGACATACCGCAATAATTTTTGTTAAGGTAACCCAGAAATATCCGCGATACCGCGATTGAACTAAGGGGCACTTGCCCTCACACGTCCCTATCAAACAGTTCTAAGCCAGTGCAAAGGTAAACAACGAAATATTGCTTACGATCAGCTCGAGGGACACTAACAAACGGAAATAAGCCAAACGCGGAACTAATGAAACACGGCACGCAGCTTTGAAGAACACATGCAAACAATCGACTGCATAACCTAGTTAGGTTCTAACAACGAATCGATAATTTTACTAGTACACGGTGAAGGTCGTCAATTAAATTTCGTCGTTTCGAAAAACAACCACAATGGCGATAGGACGAAATTATCCAATATAGCATGCGAACAACGGGATAATTCATTTTCAATCGAAGCTTAGCGCTTTTTGGATCGTAACTTGCTACCTCGCGCCTTGTAATACTTAGATGGGCAACGCTACAAGGGAGCCGTCTAGTCAGAACCAAAATAAACACTTAAAACCTGTCTCACAAGATCACCTTTGATTTTAATTTCTTTCTGATCTCATGGAGACCTGGAACCCATAGTCCCAACAGCTGAACTTCGCTCACTCTATGTTGATGATACAAGACTTATTTCAACGAACACCGTCGTATGGAGATGATCTTTCTCTAAAACGTGCAGTTTTGTACATCCAAAGAAAGTAATCGTCTTCTTCAGGTTTACTTCAAATGTTGAGCCCTTTAGGTTTCTTCTTGACGTACTTTGCCCACGAGGCGATACAAAAATTTTCTATTCAGAGCCTCGCACAAAATTTTGGAATTGTTGCATCCGTTTCATAACGGTTCGAATGAAGTTGTCTTGAACCGAAAGCTTATTTGCGCATGCTAATGAAGACAATCATTTATTAATGACATTTTTTAGCAATTGCCTTATAAGTGGCATTCGTTTTATAAGGGTGTTCGTACAGTTCTCTCTTCTCTCCAATTGAAATCTTATTTATGCACGATCACGGAGAAAATTGTTTATTGTTGACATTTTTTGCAGTTCATCTATAGGAATAGGAGTCGTTAAATACGTCCTGTAAGGGTGCTAATAAAGTTCACTTGAATCTAAAGCTTAACTGCGAATGCTAACGAAGAGAACCGTTTCTTGATGACAGCTTTTAGCAGCTCGTCTACAAAAGATTTGCTCATAAGGATGGTATCGTTGTTCTCTTGAATCAAACGTTTATTTGCACATGCTAATTAGGAGAATCATTTAGTGACTACAGACTTTAGCAAACTCGTCTACAAGAAAAGTGCATACTTTTCGTAAAAGTGCTAATAAAGTTCTCTTGAATCGAAAGATTATTTATTGATGACGTTTTTCAGCAACTTGACGATAAGAAGAATCGCTGCATAAATTTTATAATGAAACTAAACATGTTTTCTCTAACAGCATGCTGACGTAGGGACTAGTATATGGATGACGATTTTTGTCAATTCATATGTAAGAACAGTTGTAAGATGCCTCTATGCTATTCTTCTCTGTTAGAATGTTTCCTCTTACCTCTTTTTAAGAAAGATTCTTGTTGTTAAATATCCTATTGCAAATTTTCAAATGGTTATTGGTCACGGTGTTTTTGAACTTTTAGGTACATTCACGTAGGAATGTTATCTTGCATATCATTCTTTCTCATGACGTAGCTCTGCTTACCTCATTATTTTTAAGGTGATTTTTTTTGTTCCAATTAGGGTAAGTATTTTCGCAACATACTGATCATAGCAAATCTATTGTTATGTGATATCTGATATTATTATTATTAGATTTTTATTTAAATAGATGACTCTATCATCTCAAAGGGTTGGGTTTTCTACATCCTAGCAAATATGAATGTTTAATTATAGACAATACATTTGCTGTTAAGATAATTATCGTGGTTTTTATGATTTCAAAAAGTATTCGTCTAACACCACGCGTTTATAAAATGGAACCGCTACAAAGTTAGATATTTCAACTGATGAGAACAACTTTACAAACTCCAACCTCAGAAAACAAGTTGTCGTCGTGTTAATAATTATATCAGTGATTACGTAACAGTGCATTGCCTAAGTGATTTAACGAACGTAAGTAAATAGACGCCACAACGAAACACTCACGACGCGCCACTTTAAAAATTTTACCAAATTCAATTTTTGGGAAAACTATCTAACCTTATTTGGCTTCCCTGATGCAAAATAGGACACCAGGCGTTCCCACCGCAAGTCCCACAACGTACAGGGCTCCTCCTTCTCTCCGTTGACCTGCTATAACAAGCCAGATACATCTTCGAACGTCGCCTGTAGCTTGCACCGCTCCAAAACTGCTTACATCTCTGGCTTTGCCCCAGTTCTAGGGCTCCGCATTGCTTAGCAAGAAAGTCACTGCCTCCTTCCCGCTTCCAAGGCTATGCTAACCTCGCGACAGCTCAAAAAACTGCCACAGAAACACCAGCTTCCACTCGACGTACTATTCAACGCCTTTTAAAACTCCCGCCTTCTACAGCCTACCCAAGAGACACTGCACTAATTATAAAACACTGATTTGGGAAAAATGGTATTTATTCGCTTCTAAATGTATTATTTGTGGTGAAACCAAAATAACACACCTCACAGCTTGGCTTCGCTTCCCCCTTCTTTTTTTTTCATTCATCTTACATTGTTATTCATAATTTGTAAACCTGCTCTGATTACATTTAATGTTTCAATCAAAGAAATTGCTACTTTTAATACCGTTTTCACAAATTATTAACTCAAAGTCAATGCTATTCATACAATTTGCAAAATGTAAACTAGCACATTTATAGAATATTTTGTACAATAATATTTCAAATGCTCGAAATGTAATTAACTGCTATCATAATGTTAGAGTCTTTAAAAGTGTTCATTGCACTGTATTGGAATGAAACTGCTGCTATGAGATACGATGTTGTATAGAACAACTCGGAACCTCCTCTCAGTAAATGGAAAAGTATACTTACCAGCAGTTATTCTTAGGTATGCAGGCATGAACGACCACTGGTACAATGTGCAAAATGATAGAAATTTTATTAGTATCAACTGCTGCATACTCTTATTCAAAGACGGAGGGAAACGTGGTCCAAATAGACGGAGAAAACCATAGTTCAAAAACGTACTACAATGATTTCCCCAGCATTCCCGGTCAAAATCTCGAATCAAAAATCCCCACAGGACATTTGCCCGACAGACCAAAATTCCGACAAGTATAAATTGCGACAAACCAGTTTTCCGACAGCAATACCCCGACAGACTTATACCCCGACAGAAAAAGCTTTTCATTACGGTTCATGAAGTATATTAGTCAATTTTTACAAAAGCACAATCGTGTGCGCCAGAGTTTGCAGATAATCTAACGTTTTCCCTTCGTTTTCATATTCATTGTAATAAAAAAAAACTGACAGTTAAAATATAACTATTTTCTGGTTACTTAGCAACGGCGTACGTTGTATGACAGGAGACAAGCGCGTGGAGAACCTATTCAACCATTTTCACCCAGAGAAATGTATTTTAATGTAATGCAATTCTTTTTCTTCTACGTAGGGAAATGTAATGTGTGGGGTAATATATATGTCGGAGAAAATGTTTGTCGGGAGAGTGTCTGTCGGGATATTGGCTGTCGACAGATTGGTTTGTCGGGATTTTTGCTTGTCGGAGTTTTGGTCTATCGCGTAAATGTCCTGTCGGGATTTTGGATTCGGTATTTTGGACAGTAATCTTACACAGAGTAGTTACAACGTCCTTATTATTGAAAGCTGAGCATAAAGTATAGCTCATGCTTCTCACACACACAATTCTCGACTTCCATGTATTTTGTGCTATAGTCCTACTAAGATTTCTTATTTTTTATGCGAATTATTAATGACTTGTATTCAGTTGTATGCCATTTGCTTATTTGATTCTACTAACGTATTTGTTTCTTTTGATATTTCTTAGTAATCTATTTCTCCTGTTTTTGTTCAATTTTATCTACTAATGTGAAGATCTGTTTTTGCAAGGCGGCTTTGATATAGATTTCTCTATAGCAGTCCTTTATTGTTTTTTTTTTAATTTCCTTCCCCCTTTGTATTCCATTCTTACTTTATCTTTTCTTTACCACTTTTTCCTTTGTAAGCTCATTTTCTTCCATTGTCTGAGTCGTTTTTTAGATTCACTTCTCCTCCCTTCGCCTTTTCTAGTGTTGATTCCTTTTCTTTTCTTCCAGTGAGTTCTCGACTGTATTTCTGCCTTCCTAGTCCGATGCCTAGCTTCTTATTTTGAGAATGATTGATTGTGATTCATGTTTTCTTGTGTATTGCTAGTATATTCATTTGTTTATAAATTTAAGTAATGCACGTCTTCCGTTTTTTCTCAACTTCGTATTCTGCTTCGAGGATCAGTTATTGGTACAGTTTTATATTATGCTTAATATGAACCGGTTAACAGAAAACGAAGTAATTTTTCATCGCCAAACAGGCAGCGAACAAATTACAAAAACATCTGTTCACCAGCAAATCGCCCCGATCCTACAAGAATTTAAAAGAAAACCGTTACAAAAATAAAACAATAAATCGCGGCATGCCAGCTCAAAGGAGCACCAATTCTCAAGTGCACAACAAAGACAATAAAGGGCCAACGGCTCGCCAGACCCCAAAACAAAAAAATTGCAAGCACATAAAACATCCCAATAAATCCGGAAGCCGACAAAAAACGGCGCCGCTGAGAACAAACTCCCTACCAAATTAATAATCCAAGTTCAATTACTAAAACGCTCTTAAATCAGAGTGCGCCCAATCAAAACCCCCACATAAGGATACCTGCCGATAGGACCCCAAGTCTCTAGCCCCCAGGCAGGTCGAGAAAAACGGCCGAAATTCAGCGTACACAGCGGCCCAGCGGAAATGCATTTTGTAACGAAGAAATCAGGGCCACGACCGAGTACAGCGGGCAAGGGTGCAAAATTACAAATTAAATTATAATTAGCGGAAGGAAGCATCCCAGGAAGGCGTGAATAGTATCAAAATGCATATAAAATTAGCGCGCAACCAATCGAAGCAAAAATAACTTCTTAACATACGCAATAAGAGTAATGCTTAAGTAAGTTTTACGCCGAACACGGAATTAAAAATTCCAATTTCAATTAATCTTTACCAAAACCTAGCAAATTGGGTGTCGTTAGAATCAACATTTCAACGACTATTGATTGCGACCCAAATCAAGTCGATAATTGATCACGCCGCTCAATTAAACGCGATAATTCGAAATACATCAAAAACGGGCCAAAACATCCCTTCTACTTCGACCAATGAGCTGCGAGACCGCGTCTGACAAAGGACTGGCACCTTTAAATAGTCGGACGCTGGCAGTAGGAAATCACTCTGCCTCGGCGGGTCAATCCAGAACTTACTCAACCCAGGAGAGTCAGCCAACAGCATCCAGCCTTCCAGGACCAGCTAGCAGCTCCAGCCTTCCAAGGATCTACCAGTCCCAGCCCTCTCCAGAGCCTATCACCTTCGTTGGACATAGCTGTTTGCCGCATCCACTGGACTTAGCTATCTACGGCATCTACTGGACATAGAGTCTGCCGCATCCACTGGACTTAGCTGTCTACCGCATCTACTGGACATAGAGTCTGCCGCATCCACTGGACTTAGCTGTCTACCGCATCTACTGGACTTAGCTGTCTACCGCATCTACTGGACTTAGCTGTCTACCGCATCTACTGGACATAGAGCCTGCCGCATCCACTAGACTTAGCTGTCTGCCGCATCTACTGGACTCAGAGCCAACCGCCTTCGTTGGACTTAGAGCCAATCGCCTTCGTTGGACTTAGAGCCAATCGCCACCGCTGGACTTAGAGCCAACCGCCTTCGTTGGACTTAGAACCAATCGCCTTCGCTGGACAGAAAGCCTGCCGTCTTCGGGGGATTTGGACACGGAGCCACTTTAGCCGCCGGCACCGCCTCCGAAGGACCACACCAGCTTCCAACTGCGGATGCCAATCCTCCATTTTCTTTTTCTGTACATATATGTTACCTAGTTATAAGCTTATCTGTATGTTAGTTAGTAGTGTAAATATAATAAACTTTGTTCCAATCAAATCCAGTGTCTAGCTGAGGGTAACGCCCACCCTCCTCTTCCGAAACCGACGCCATTGAAGTAACCCTACCGCTGAGCTATAAACCGAGGCGTGTTATGCTTTTAATGTATACGGTTGTCTATAGTTTTTTTACAGTTTTCGCAGTTTATCGATTTTTTTAAGTAAACGTCACTTTTTTGTTTAGCAAAATGTATTTTCTTTAAAAAAATGTACATGGAAAGCTCGCCATGCAATGGAAATTCGCATGCTGAAAGTAAGCAATCTCAAAAGAGGGATTCTACAAAAAGCACGTATCACACATAAGCCTGGAAGATAACAGTTGTGCAAAGAAAGCAAAAGGAAAGTATGTTACAGCAAAAACCGATTTCCCATCAACACAGCTCGTGTTTTCAAATTCCTCGATTGGGCAAAAAGTGCCCGTGCAATAAAAGGTCAAAGCAGCAAGAAAGTTGGCGTCGAGCGTACGTGACTGTTGTTGGCTGCCGTTTTTGCAATTGCAATAATTGGGTGTCTCCTCCGTGTATTATTGGTGTGTGTCCACGGTCGTAATTAATCCGCTCCTAGCAATCAACAACTGCAGTTTCTGATATGGTGGGTTCGCGGCGTAAACAAAATTAATAAGTATCGCCAATACGTCTAAAATAAATCGACTCGGCTTCCACGGCCTACTCAACGTTACAGAAACCAAAGGCAAGGGAATATTTTCGCTCAGTCCCACGTGCTGCTTCTGTGGCGCAACCTGGTGGTTACTATGGATTTTAGCTTTATTATTGCGGATTGGAATAAGCTCGAGTGGAAACGTGTGGGTTTTATTATCAGATTTATTTGGTATTTGGTGGTCAACAGTTTTATTATTATTGCTGCTATTATTGTTATTGGTATGACAAAATTTAGTAATATTTATAAGCTGATCTGTATTTTAGAAAGTATGACCAAGTCAATCACGTCAAAGTATTTGTAACCTGTAATATTCACTACCTACTGCAAGATCTGCAATTTATCATTGCTCAAAACAGTTTTATTAAGAGTTGCTGAAATTTTAAGTATTTTAGGTATTTTTCTGAAAAAACATAATCCCATTAAGGTCTAAATACCTTCTTCATTTGCAATTCTGTTAAGATTCTCTTTGAAGGAGCTTCTCTCGGAGATGATGCTCAGCTAAGTAATAGAGTAAGTAGTTATAAACCACCTAAACTAAATTAAAATCAGTTAACTGCCCCAGTTGAGAAAATTAGTTTCATTAGAAATAATCTTTTCAACTGTAGTATTTTACAGTATCAGAAGACTATAAATTCAGTATACTGGCTTCTATCGTGGAACTATAAAAATCGATTAGTAAATTAGTTAACCGTTCCAACTGAGACTACTAGTGTTATTAAAACTAACCTTCTCGAGAGTGCATTTTTGTAATAACACCAAACGACCAAACTCCTGGTTTACTCATTCTATTCCGATACCTTATAATTGGCTATTTTCGAACCATAAGACAGCAAATTTATTCAAACGTTTCAATTGGCAAAACTTGTGCAATTATTAAGTATATGTAACGCTTCCAGCAGTATATTGCTTTTAAACTATAAAAAGACTAAACTGAATTCAGTATAACTATAGCTGTTACGTGTTGGAATAACTTATAATATGTACCTACAAGTTACGGCAACTGATTTTTAATCACTCAAATAAATTAACCGGTCCAACTAAGACAATCACTGTTAATATGAATAATTTTTCATATTTGTAAAATATAAAAAACTAAACTCAGTTTACTATTACTATCCATAAGTCTCCAAATAACTTAAAATTGGCAAACCAAAGCAATCAATTTGATTACAAAAAGTTAACTTTCCGCTCACATTGGGGTAAATACCAAAATTATACTACACTTAATTTACTAGTATTCCTCTAGTCTCCAAAATCAAATAAATTAGTCAATCATGTTAATTCAGACGATCATTCTTAAGTGTAATCAACCTTCTCAACGGTGCAATCCTTTTCTGCAACAATTAGACTTAATTTGATTTAATCAAATAAATTAGTTAACCGATTAAGTCAATTAGAAGAATAATTCAGTTAACTAGGAGAGTCTTTAAATATCGAAGTAACTAATAATTGGTTATTTATAAGCAATATTAGCTTGTCTAATTAATTAGAATGGCCGCTCTAATTGAACCCATAGTGTTATTAAAGTTAACCTTTTCAACAGTATATTGCTTTTATAGTATATTAAAGCGATTCTTAGTTTATTGGTACTATGTTTAAGTCTTCAAATGGCTTATAATTGGTTACTTATAAACTATAAAATTGATCTAATAAAGTAAATTAGTTAGCTGTACCCGCTGAGACAATCAGTGGTGATGGAATTAATATTCTCAGCAATATTTTTTTGTAGGTGCGAAAAGATTAAATTCAGTTGACTAATACAACCATTAAGTACATGAATAGGTTATAATTTAATCATTACAGCTTATAAGCCGTATAAGAATATAATTAACCGCCCCACTTGAGACGTTTGATGTAGTTATAACTAACCTTCTCAACAGCATATTCCTTTTGATAGAAAAATGAAACTACACTCAATTTACTAGTATTCTTCAAGTTTCCAAAAGACTTGCACTTAGTTCTTTCAGAATTAAATCATTTCTTCTAAGTAACTAAATTATTTAACCGTTTTAATTCAGACAATCAATCTTAATTGAAATCAACAGTGTAATCCTTTCCTGCAACAAGGAGACTCAACTTGATTTAATCAAATAGATTAGTTATCCGATTATGACGATCAGCAATGCGGTAATTAACTATTTCAGTATTATATTCATTTAGCAGCAGTGAAAAGAATATTTCAGTTAACTAACATCGTCTTTAAATATCTAAATAATTTATAATTGTTTATTTATAACCAATACTTATTAGCTAGCTTATTAATTACACCCAATAGTGTTACTATATTTAATCGTATCAACAGTATATTCCCCTCATAGTATATTAAAATTAATATTACTTTATTGGCACTACGATTAAGTCCCCTAATTACTTATAATTGGTTACTTAAAAACTGTTAGAACCAATCTAATCAAATAAATTACTTCACTGTATTCGTTGAGACGATTGGTGATAATCCAATTAATTTTCTCAGCAATATTTTCGTATAATACCGGTTCACTACTACAACCATTAAGTTTATGAACAATTTATAATTTAGTATTTATTATTCATATGACATATAAATGAATAATAATATGATTATTTGCCACCCTGGGAGAACTAGTTGAAACAATTTTTTGGCTTTGCCTAATTTTTTCGCCATTTATCCAATTATTTCAGGCTTAACCTGTATATTTTTAGTTGAATTATAAATCCTTTTGCATTTCAAATTCTTCTATTTTCCAAAGCAGCGTATTTTATACCTGGATCAAGTTCCTATCGTTTGCACGATGCCCTCTCGACCTGCGCTATCTCTTATCAGAGTGCGAGTCTCCCTTTAGAAACGAAATTTTCGTCCGAGGCACTTATTCTTCTCGCCTCAGGCGGCGCAAATTACGTGCGTTCAACCAATTTCAATGAGCAGTGTGTTTCTAAGGGCTGATTATGATCAGGTACGATTGCGCTTTTCTGTCTTATTATCTTCATAGTAATTATATTTTCCTTAGCTCTTAATTACCAGTTTCATACACGAGTTTTTCTCGGAGGCCAAGCCTTATCGCACTTTCAACACCTGCTGGCGCTCTGCTTAGTTGCTGCCGTTCGAGGGTGCTTTTGCTGTATTCCATTATGGTAGCAGATCACGACCAACTTACTTTAAACAACAGGGTGTAGCAACCCCCAGCCGGCGTTCGCCTGTTAGCCGTTTTTGCACGTTGGTGAAGCGAGGTTAGTTTGTGCTATTCCGAGATATATCGTATCTTCAATACCTGTATTTTACATTTATACATTTTAAAACCGTAAATATTTAAAATTTAAATGCATACGTTCCGCAATTATTAACATGTAATGTAACATTCAATTTCATACATACTCTTATTTTAATATTTAAATTTGTATGCTTATATCTAATTACGCTATATTTAAAGTTGCTATTTTGATGTGTATTTCGACCCTCTGTAAAAGGTACAGTCACGCTTTTTTATTTCAATAGCCTAAACAGAAGGTATTATTAAATGATTGAGGTATGCATATCCCATGAATAATTTGAATTTAGAGTTATTAAAATAACCCGAAAGGGGTTTTTAATTTTATGCGTGTCGCAACCTTCAGTTCACGTACACAATGTTGTTATAAAATTGTTTGCATTTTAATTATTCTGATAATTTATTACTGACACTACAAGTCTTTTTTATTGCTTATTAATTAAACGCTAGTCACTTGTAGTTTATTTTTCTTATTATTTGAAATCTTTTGATTTCTGGCGCCCATTTCCATTTCCTTTCCTTTTTTGAAGACATTCCAGGGTACATAGCTGATGATTTGAACCTACGATCTAAGGCCGCCGATATTTGAGTTAGCTAGGGCCATTGCGGTGAGTAAAGAGTTTTTTTAGAGCTGCCGTGGTGTATAAACGGTAGGGGGGTTGATCTGCGATTTCTTTTACTACCATCAATTATTTTAATTAGTCAATCGCAGGTCGGCTTCTTTATTATTTCATAGTTTAATTATAATTAGTCTTCTTCCCGATATATTCGTTTTAGTAGCTGAGGAAGGCCAAACTTTACTACTAATACTTAATACTATGCTTAAGTCTCTAAGTGACTCATAACTGGTTACTTAAAACAGTGAAAATGAGTTAATCAAGCAAGTTAGTTAGCTGTACACACTCAGACCGTTACTGACAATCAAATAGCTTTTCTATATTTAACTTACTTCTATATATAACTCACTTCTATGCATACCTTACTTATAGTTGGATATCTACAAGAAATAACATAATTAAATGAATTAGCGAATCCAATTTCGAGGATTAGTGTAATCATAATTGGCCTAAAAATCTCAACAGCATAATCAACCTGTAGTATAATAGCTATAGCCTTAATTCACCAGTATTATCTCACAAATAACTTGCGATTGAATATTTAGAAATAAAAACACTGATTTAACCAAATAAATTAGTTAACAGGCAGAATTGAGAAGATTAACGATATTGTACCTGCAATTAACTTTACCAGCAACATATTTATAAATAGCACAACAACGTTACATCCGTTAACTAATGTAAAGTGCCGTGGCAACATATAATTGGGTATTTTTAGGCTATATAAATTGGTCTAATTAATTAAATTGGCCGTTCTTATTGACCCGATTAGTGTTACTATATTTGATCTTCTCAACAGTGTAAACTTTTGGTAGTACAGTAAGATCAAACTTGATCTACTAGTATAATTATTAAGTTTCGAAATTACTTGCAATTGATTTCATAGATATTCTTGATATCAGTCTAATAAAATAAACTAGTCAATCATTCCAGTTGTGACGATTAGTTTTATAATTAGGGTCGTCAGTAATGATTCTTTCTTTGCACGAGGCGACTTAACACGATTTACTAGTAGTATTTTAAAGTCTTCAAATAACTTATAGTATAAATTCGTTTGCGAAACAAATTAATTCTTATAAAGACCTGCATTGTAATTAAGACTGTTATTGTTATTATAATTAACCTGCACAACAGTATAATACTTTTGTAGCACAGGGGGGCTAAACTTAATATGACTGTACTCTCTTTAAGTTTTCAAATGACTTCCAGTTGATAATTGAGAATAACATCAAGACTGATTTAATTAAGTAACTTAGTTGACCATATTAGTTAAGATGCTTAACTATCCTTGTGATTAGCTTTATAAGCAGAAGGGGTGCCTTGGTTACACAAAAAGGCTTAACAGGGGTTACTACTCGTACTCTGATTTAGGTCTCCAAATGATTTATTTAGGTTATTTACCAACAGTATAAATTCGTTTGATTAAATGAATTACTTTGCCGCTCTTGAGACTATTCGTAACATTATAATTAATATTGTCATCATTACATTCTTTTCGTAACAAGGGATGACTAAATTTAATTTATTGGTACTATCCTTAAGTGTTCAAACGACTAGCAACTGATTACTTAAAATAGTAGAAACTAAATCTAATCTAATAAATTAGTTAGTCTTCCAATTGAGACGTTTAGTACTATTATAGCTAGTCTTGTCAACAGTTCGGTTTTTTCGTTGCACAAAACAAGTCAACTTGGTGTAGTACCACTGTTTTAGGGTCCGTTAGCTATAATAACACTATCATTTGGAATTATTAAGTAATTTATTGGATTAAATCAGTTTTTATTACTTTTAAATGATCAGGTGCCAATCATTTTGACAGGCAAGAATCATACTAGTAAATCAGGTTTAGTCTTCTTGTCCTATGAAGGTATTATACCCTCGAGGAGACTAATTATTATACTAATACTAATCCTTACAATTAGTGTGGCGAATTTTTTTAGTTATACTAATTTCTGTAGCTCCCGATAGCCTAATTTGTACTTTTTTAAATTGTTAACTAATTTATTTGATTAGATCAGTTTCTGTTATGGTTAAATAATGAAATGCCCATCATTTGGAGACTTAAGAGTAGTACTAGTAAATGAAGTTTAGCCTTCCTATACTACCACGAATTAAAATGTTGGAAAGGTTAGTTATAGTAACACTAATCGCCGCGATTAGAGCGGTTGCTTCAGTTTGTTAAGTTAATTTATGTGACGTGCATATACCCAATTATAAGTTCTTTAAATGCTTGAGAATTATATTAGCCGACTTTAATATTCTTTGTGCTACCACACGAAGAGAGGCACCTATTACTAAAAAGGTTAATTACAATGCAAGTCTTAATAAGAATTAATTTATAATATCACTAATCGTCACAACTCAAATGGTTGACTAGTTTATTATATTAGACTGATTTCTAGAAGATCTAAGAAATCAATTGCAAGTAATTTGTAAACTTAGTAATTGTAGGTACTTGTAGATTAAGTTCTATCTTCCTGTGCTACGAAAAGATTACACTGTTGAGGAGGTCAACTATAATAACACTAATCGGTTCAACCAGAACGGCCAATTCAATTAACTACACTAATTTATATAGCCTAAAAATACACAATTATATGTTGCCACGGTAGTTAAAGTTTACATTACTTAACGGATGTAACGTTTTTGTGCTATTTATGAATATTTGCTGGTAGAGCTAATTACGAGATCAATATCGATAACACACAGGAAAATATAATTAAATTAATTAGCCATTCTAATTGTAACGATTAGTGTTATTTTAATTAAGTTGCTTAAATAAAGTATTATTCTTTTGTAGCACAGGTAAGCTAAACTTGATTTACCAATAGCTCTCCCTAAACTTCGAAATGACTTGCAATTGCAATTCACTGTTTAAAGAGTAAAGAGCTGATGTAATTAAGCAAATTAGTTAACCTTATCAATTGACAATATTAGTGTTATTATAATTAGCTTTATCAGCAGTATCATGACTTCGTTGCACAAAGTGGTCTAATCAGGTTACTGCTCTGATTTGAAAGTCTCCAGATGCTTTTATTCGGTTATTTACCAATTGTATACATTCATTTGATCAACTAAATTAGTTAACTGTTCCTCTTGAGACGTTTAGTGATATTATAATTTATATTATAGTTATTACATTATTTTGTAGGAAGGGATGACCGGATGACTACATTTAATTTACTATTACTCTAATTAAGTTTCAAAATGCATTGGAATTGATTAATTTAAAATAATAGAAAATCTTAGCAAATGAATTAGTTAATCATTCCAATTGAGACGATTACTGTTATTGTAATTAGACTTACCAACAGTATCATCCTTTCGTTACACGAGGAGGTTTAAGTGAGTTTACTAGTAATATCTTAAAGTATTAAAATTACTTACAATTGGATAGAGATAGAATATTAAATTTGCTTAACTAATCGAATTGACAAGTATCTAAGTAAGTTATAATTGGGAGTTCGCAAGCCACATAAGCTAATATAGTTAAATGAATTAACTACTCTAATTGTGACGATAGGTGTCATTATAATTAGTATTTTCTTCGCTGCGTAAGAAGGCCAAACTTAATTTATTATTACAATGCTGAAGTCTCCAATGATCTGACATTTATTATTTACAGATCATATGAACTGATCTAATCAAATAAATTAGTTAACCATTCCAATTGAGACGATTACTGTTATTATACCTAGTTAATCTTGTCAATAGTATGTTTTAGTTATAGGAGGAGACAACTGAGTTTTGCTAGTAATACTTTAAAATATTAAAATTACTTATAATTGGTTATTTATTCCGTGTTAAGTCACATAAATTAGTTAACCATTCCAATTGAGACGATCAGTACTATTATAACTAGTCATATCAACAGTGTGATCCTCTTATTGCACAGAGTAAGTTAATTTGGTATATTTAAGTATCTGAGTAAATTATAATTAGGTATTTTCGAGTCACATACATAATAAATTAATTAACCGCTCTAATTGCGACAAGTGGAAAAAGTCCGAAAAACATATCTTAATTTGGTTAGTAGCACAATTCAAGTAAGTTATAATGGTTTATGTACCAAGCGTATTAATTAATTTTATCAATGAAATTAGTTAGGTTTTAGCATTGAGATGATTGGCGGTATTGTAATTAATCTTAGCAGCAATAGATCCGTGTGGCAGCACAAAGAACACCAACTTAAATTAACTAACACATTTGTTGAGTATTTATGAACCATATAAAGATATATAATTATTCATACCATTTGAGGCGATTAGTGTTATTATTACTAGCTTTGCCAGTAGTATGATGTTTTCGTTACACAAAGAGATTTCGCTCAGGCTGCTACTACTATTTTAAAGTCTTAAAATTATTGGTTTAAGTTATTTGCCAACTGAATAACTTTATTTGCTCAAATAAATGACTTAACCGTTCCTTTTGGGACGATTAGTGATCTCATAATTAATATTATAATGATTATATTCTTTTTGTATCAAAGGATGACTAAATTTAATTTACTAGTATTATTCTGAAGTACTGGAAGAACTTGTAATTGGCTATTTAGGCACCATACATCTAATAGAACAAATTATTTGATCATCCTATTATGACGATTTATGTTGTTATAATAAGCCTTCTCAACAATATATTACTTTAGTAACATAATACTCTCTTAGGTGTTACAATTACCTGTAATTGACTATTTACAAACTATACACATTGATTTAGTTCAATGGATTGGTTAACCATTGTAATTTATACGGTTAGTCTGACTATAATTTCTTCTACTTAGTGGCATAATGGGATCAAAGTGAATTTTACATAGTAAACGTAATTATAAATTTGATGTTTTAAAGAAATTTCAAAAGTTCTACGCTTCTTCGTCGGTTCTAATTTTAGAGCTAAATGCAATTTTGAAATTGTATTTATTTGAACTATTCACACGATTCCATGTAAATTTCAAGAAAATTATTATAAATATTTTACATTCTATTTAGTTTTTGCTATTTCCACAGTCCTCTGATACAGATTTAAATTCCTATGCACGAAATCGCTAGAAAATCGTTGATTGTTTTATAAATGCCTATTTGACAAGAGCACAAAAGTCCAGCAAGGCTTCCAAAGGAGCCCAAACAGAGAAGGCCAATTTGGGCGAAGCCCAGAGCCTGCATTGTGGCTAGCGGTTCTGCCAGTCACTTATCCACCCCCAGTAAACAAACAAAAAAACAGTTAGACGCAAAAGCCATCAAGAAGCCTGCAAGGTGTCAGGCGAGGCCCACAATAAAAGGATCCCCGAGCCGGGTTATTATTTTTTGACTTCTGCATACAAATTTCAATAACTCGCCGTGTGGCGACTTTAGTATGCAGACTGCGCCGAGCGGCTTAGGCAAATCCGGATTTAGAACGAATGTATGCCAGCGAGGGTACCAGCCCTTAACTGATATCGCACACCGGCGGAATTCCAACGCCGAGCACCAAAAATGCCCTGAAAGTGCGTTGTAAAAGGCACGGCCATCGCCGAGTGTGTTTCTTCAGACGCAATATCTGATTGGCGGAGAAAACTCTCGAGGAAAATTGATTTTGGTGACGTCAGCAGACGCAGGGGAAAAACCTCCCTGGAGCCAGCAACTTCGGGAGAATCTTCGCCGCGAGCGTTCCTGGTTTCCGCTGCACTCGTTGGGGTGTTTGCTTTGTTGTGCGCCCCATTTGCAATATTTTGGCTTGTGATCGTTTAAGGGAAACACTGAAGGGTTGTTCATCTGTGGTGTCTTGCTCCTAAAAAAATAAAATCACGCTTTTAAAAAATCAATAATGATAACATAAGCTTCAATCGAGCTTTAGTCTTTATACGAATACAGACTTCTAATGTAACTCATGAGCAAAACGAATTTGGAGAAAACATTATAGCAGAAGTTTTAATTCTTTCAATACCATAAAGCAACTAAAGTCACTTTCCCAACGCACTAAATACCTTAGAACAGAATTACTGTAAAGTCTTCCACGTTTCACAAAATAGTTGGACAGTTCTTAAATGTTCCTATTTGAAAATAACATCACTCGTGCATTAGTAATTGTTTCAGTAAAGTCTATCAGTAATACCTTAAGTAACTTCCATAATAAAGCTTCAGTAACGTGGGAAAGTTAAAGTTGGCTTTACCAATTTTATTTGTATCGACAGAAGTAACTGGAACGCATGTCAACTTTCCTGCTACAGAATAGTTTAGATTATTCTGTCAGAATTACTTAGAATTTGTATATGTACTTGATTTTACTATCTAATTAAGTTCTATAGAATGAAATAGCTCCAGCTAAACCCCTTGATCTAATTTAATTATTCAAAGCACGTGGACGAAGCAATCATAGACGTCTATCTACACAAACTGTTTCGAGCTGATTCAAGCAGGTAAGTTATCGAACTCGTCTGTTTGAGTCGATTTATGTTATTTACCACCTTTCCAATCACTTCATTCCTTCAATAGCACAAGAAAGTTAAAGCTACTAAATCGGTTAAGCCTTATTAAAATTCATCTAACTCAACAGATTAATTAATTGCTTCAATTGAGTAGATTTACATTAGCATATTCAGCTGCAGAAACAGTTTATGCCCTCAATATCTTAAGAATATTTGAAGTTAGATTTACTAATTTAGCTTTGCAAATAATTTTATTAATCAGTTATATTCTATAAATTAATTAATCTGGGGTCTTATAGCTTGGTTTGCTATTTATTGAAATTTTCTAGCATGATTCACTTGAAAATTTACCAGTAGATTTACTAATGAATTCAATTCTATAGATTTTTTACCTTAAGTCGTCTTAATTACACTTTTTAATCTACAGTAAGTAGACTATTTTTAATTTCAGAATTTGCTCTAAAAAATATTTACAAAATTTCAGTAGTTAACATTCACATGTAGCTAGAGCTTCTACTAAATTTCCTATTCTAAAACAATTTGAATGATTCTTAAGTGTCAAGGTTAAATAATCTTTTTCTACATTTTAATTTTAGTCTAAAGTAATTAGCACATCTCTTAGTGTCTAAATCGCTCATAATTATATGTTGATTGAGTTAGTTTGTTATTACTAGATCTTACAACAGCCTATTCCTTCAATGGCACAGAAATGATAATTGAATTTCGATTAATGTAACTGAACTAATTGATTAGCAATTGGTTAAGTATTACCATAAACATACTACAAGAATTTTCCTACAATAGCATAAGAGGGTTAGGGTTAGTTATACTAATTATTTAACTTTCTTAGAAAGAATTATGTTAAATTTAAGTTATTAATAAATGTTAGAATACCTTATGATTGGCCAGCTGAGTTAGTTATTGACACAATTAAATTAATTTGTAGTGATAGAAAGAGCTTCCACTACAGCATAACAGAAACAGCCACTGTAACATAATTATTTTGACTTTTACCGCAGTTTATTTCCTATGTAGTGAAGGAGCTGCAAGTCACAAAACGAATTCATTTTATTAAAATTGATTTACGTGAACTAAATAAATTGGCTGCTTTAACTAAATAGGCTAGTAGTCCCACAAGCAATTTTAGTAATGGTTTGTGCTTCTTCAGATTAACAGAGTAAAATATATATATAGGTAGGTACTGTTGTATGCATTGTATAGAATACCGTAATTACGGCTAAATATTCTACTCCAAAGAAATTCCGATGGTTTTTAAGTGCCAGAATAACTTGTAATTAGAATTTCTATCGGTTAAAATCATTAACATTACAATGATTGTCAAAATCATTCCTACTAGTTTAACTAACCTCCGATGCACTAGCTGAAATAGCACTGAAAAGCTTAAATTAGCTTTAATAATTCATACTATTCTATAGAATGATTCACATGGGGTTTTGTACCTACTTTTACGAATTGATTAAAGTTAACAAAATGAGTCAGCTTGAGTTTTACAACTAATTTCTTCCAGGAATTAAATCCTATAGAGCTTAATCTCGAGTCTTGTAGTAACATTTACTAATTAATTAAATCCTACCAAATGATCCACCTGCTGCTATGAAACAATAATTACTAATTAATTAAATCCTATAGAATGATTCACTGTGAGTTTTGTGTGATAATTTAACTAGTTAATTAATAGTAATTTATTATACAAGACGATAAAGTTAAATTTTATCCACGAGTGAATCGTTTAACGTCCAGACGAAGTCGAGACGTTAATGATTCAAGAGTGGATAGAAATAACTTTATCGTCGTGTATAATACAATATTTTGTTCTATAGCAAGAACTTTAACAATTTCAAAAAAAAATAGAGACAGTCCATGACATTTCAAAATGTCAATAGCTAGATTGGGTTGCTACGATAATGCGCAGCTGTCATATTTAATTTAAACAAAAGTTAGAAAATTAAATTACTTTATCTATCCTTGATGTTAAAGTGCCACTTTATCTACCCTTGCTGTTAAAGTAAAACTTGACCTTTTGTTTTGAGTTGATAAAAGCACACTTTAACATGTGCTATAGAAAAAATTCTATTAAATGATCTATTGGGGATTTTTAAGTTTTACCTTTACTACCTAGTTATTTAAATTTGATAGAATGATTCACCTCGAATTTTATACCTAGTTTGACTAATGAATTCATTTCTGTAGAATAATAAACCTGGAGGTCTATAGCTAATGTTAATTATTAATTAAATTCTATAAAAATATTCACTGGTAGTTCTACGTGGCAGTTTAGCTGGTTATTTAAATTCTATCGATTGAGTCACTTCGACTTACACTCCTAATTTTACTAATTAATAAAATCCTTTCGAATGATTCACCTGGAATTTCATACCTAGCTTTACTAATTAATGTAATTTTGTAGAATAAGTCACCTCTGGAACTATACATAGCTAGCTCTACTAATTAATTAAATGGAATGCAACTACTGGCTGGAAGTTTTAAAGCTAGCTTTGTTTTTTAATTAAATGTTATAGAATGATTCACCTGGAATTTTATGGGTAGTGTTACTCATTACTTAAATTATTTAGAACGACTCACTGAAAGGTTGAAGTTTAGTTATTAAATTAAATTCTATAAAACTACTTATCTGCAGTTTTAAAGCTACTTACTAATTAATTAATTCCTATAAAATAACTCACCTGAAATTGTACAGCTAGCTTTACTAATTACTTGAATTCTATAGAATGGAGTTATATACTTGGCTTTACTAATTATGAAAAACCCTACGAATGAACTCATCTGAAGTTTTAAAGCTAGTTTTACTAATAATTAAGTCGTATAGAACTATTTACCTGGAGTTATGTAGATAATTTACTATTTAATTAAATTCTATACAAGGCTTTACCTGAAGGATTATATTTAGTTTTATTAATTACCAATTTTGGTAGAATAATTGACGTGAAATTTTACAGCTAAATTTACAAATTAATTCAGCCTTACAGAATGAGTCACACTAACTATATATTGATTTTTATTAATTAACAAAATTATTATGAATGATCAACCTAGAGTTTTAAATCTAGTTTTACTAATTATTTAATTTCGTGAAATAGGATAACTAAACCTTTAACTAGAATGGTTGCAAGTGATACAATTACATTGATGGAATTTGATTAATTTGCAATGAGCCATACACCTGCAGCTTTTTAGGTGGTAATTTAATTAGTTAATTGAATTTTACAGAATGATTTAGCTGGAGATTTATAGCTACTGATACTCAGTATTTAAATTCTATGGAATGATTCACTTTTGGAGATTAGTAGTTCTACTAGTTAGCTAATTAAGTTTTATACAGTGATTCACCTGTAGTATTACCTATAGACAGTTTACTAATTAGTTCAATTCGCTTGGAAGTTTATAACTAGTTTACTACTTAACTGAATTGCCTAGAATCAGTCACCTGGAACTGTATAACTAGTACTACTCATTAATGAAATCCTATAAAATTATTTTACCTGAAACTTCACAGCAAGTTTTGCTAAGCAACTAAATGATATAGAATAATCCATCTGAAGTTTTACAGCTAGCTTTGCTAATTACCTGAATTCTATAGAATTAGACAACTGGACTTATATAACTGGCTTTACTAATTAAGAAAATCCTAGAGATTGATTCACCTGAAGTTTTAAAGCCAGTTTGACTAATAATTAAATCGTCTAGAACTATTTACCTGGAGCTTTATAACTAGTTTTACTATTTAATTAAATTCTATAGAATGCTTTACCTGAAGTGTTATGCTTAGTTTTATTAATTACTAATTTTGTGTAGAATAACTGACGTGGAGTTTTACAGTTAGAGTTACAAGGTAACTCAGCTTTATAGAACGAGTCACATGTAATTATATATTTATGTTTATTTATTAACAAAATTATAGTGAACGAGTATCCTAGAGTTTTAAATCTGGTTTTACTAATTAATTAACTTCGACAAATGGAATAACTAAACCTTTAATTAGAATGGTTGCAAGTGATAAAATTACATTGATGGAATTCGATTAATTTTAAATGAACCATAAGCGTGTAGCTTTTTAGGTGTTAGTTTAATTAGTTAATTGAATTTTATGGAATGATTCAATTGGAGGTTTATAGCCAGTGGTACTCAGTATTTCA
Organism: Agriotes lineatus; assembly: GCA_940337035.1. Lineage (NCBI taxonomy): Eukaryota > Metazoa > Arthropoda > Insecta > Coleoptera > Elateridae > Agriotes > Agriotes lineatus. Next base: position 90,957,316 of record OW679203.1, read on the forward strand.
ATTCTATAGAATAATTCACTGAAAGCTTAGTAGCTCTAGTAGATTAGCTAATTAAATTCTATACAGTGATTCACCTAGAGCATTACCCATAGCTAGTTTAGTAATTAAATCAATCCTACATAATGACTCACTTGGACATTAACCAAATGTTAAAAAATGACCCACTTGGAATTGTACATCTATTTTTATTTATTAATTGAATTCTATAGAATGATTCACCTGGAGCTTTAAATCTAGCTTTCTACTTAATTACATCATATAGAGTATTTTACTTGGAACTATAAAGCTAGTTTTGCTAATTAACTAAGTGCAATATTCATGTGGAGATTTAAAGATAGTGTCGCTAATTAGCTAAATGATATAGAATGACCCATCTGGAATTTTATAGCTTGCAGATTAGAACAATTCTATACAATAAGCCACCTGGAACTGTATACTTAGTTTTATTAATAAGTAGATCATAAAGAATTATTAACTCGGAGTCTTATAGCCAGTTTTAACAATTAATTAAACCCTATAGATCAAGTCACCTGGACTTGTTTAGCTAGCTTTACTCATTAATTAAGCCCTATAGAATGACTTACCTGAAATATTAGAGATACCCACTTTTACGAATTCTAGAGATCTCACTTAAAATTACGTACCCAATTTTACAAATTAATTAAATCCCATAAAGAACTGTGTAGCTGGTTTTAATAATTTATCAACTTCTACAAATGGGATAACTAAATTTCAACTACTTACTTAAAAATAGCTAGACTGTTTCGAAATGTCTGAATTACTGACAGTTCGATATTTATAAATATATTGTGGTGCTATTAATTGCTTCTTTTAATAACATTACTCTAATTCGGCTCTAGCTATCTCTCTTTCGTAAACTTTCTTGGCTAATATCTTTTATTATACTCATTATAATTAATTATTACTCTCAATCTATAGGGTTAGGTCTCTACATCCAAAATTAAACTGCTACTTTAATAATAATAATCTTCTTTAATTCGGTTAAACAATTATTTGTCAGCACTTTGTATGCTCTCTATTTAACTGACGGGAAATTAATCTTTGATATTTCTACCTGATGGGACCGACATTAATTCCAAGATGGTTCCCTGGTGTTGAAAATAAGTAACAAAGCTCTGTGTTCTATTTAAATTGTTTATGTCGACGCAGTAAACGCTGTTTCTATGCGAGAAAAAATTTAAAGTAAAGACGCTACTACCGGAAGTTAAACGCAAACCGACGCTATTCGAACAGAATCACAAAAAGACTTTTTAGCTGACTAAATCTAACCTTTATATGGCTTCTAAGATAATCTCGGGGTACTTCGAGCCTCGATGAAGGTCCCACGATGCTCTGGACAGAAAATCGTTGCCAGCCTGCTGTTAGCAAGGCACGAATCGGCTCTCGTTTTCTACCTCGATGTCAGCTGCAACTTGGATTGCTTTTGGATGGCCTTTGCTGAAGCCGGGCGTCTACTACAGAGCTCTGGTGCACCACACGTACACTGCTCGCCTATGGACCTTGTACACGCACTATAAAACTGACTGAATCTTCGTCAAACCACTTCAAAATACTGTGGTTTGCACATGGCCAACAGATGCCTCGTTCTATCTGTTACGGAAGCTTAATACAAAGGACAACTTCCCAAATCACCGTGGGCACAATCTCTCAATAAAAGCACAATTTTTTGGTAAACTTATATATACTCCTGGACAAAATTAACGCACCATAAAAATATATTCTGAAAACTAAATTTTTCATATTATTATATTATAAGTGTTAGAGCATCGCAATAGTAAAAAGACTATTATAAAGGCTTTTTGGAAATTTATTCTGTATTTGAAGAAAAACAGGAAAATTTTATAACTTATAATAATATGAAAAATTTAGTTTTCAGAATATTTCCTTTGTCATGCTTTAATTTTGCCCAGAAGTATCTATATTTTAATAACACATAAAATATAATTTATTAGGGGAGCTTAGCGACACACAACTGAACTCTTGAAGAAGCTCCTCAATTGTCTTGTTTACCGTTTTGTTTTAGTTGCATGAGATGTCAAGCCTACTGTGATTTTAATTTGTTTTTTTTACACAAAAATAATGCTATTCTAGAAATATCATACTATCAATTATTTACAAGGCCTACGCTATTTTATAACAAATTTGAACTGTAAATTATTACATCTTCTGAACATTTTTACAATTAATATCTGTATTTTTGGTTAGGTTATAAATATATAAATTATTAATAATTATTATATCACATGTAAGGCTACTAAAATGTGATCATAGCAATATTAATGAAATTATATTAATTAGTTAATGCCCGTCCAACTGTATCTGAACTTGCCTCCATGTTTTATTACTTCCACGGCACTAGAACGTTGATGGCGACTGAAGCTACATCGTAATCTAAGGTTTTTACCCTAAATTAATGTGACAATTCTGAAATGTTGCTCCATCTTCCGCTTTGCGAATGAATGTCAAGTGAATCAATGGTACAATAAGCAGCTTTCACAGTAGTTTATTTCTTTAATCGCCTGGAGTATTTTTATAGAAATATCATACTCTAAAATAATTAAAATTATTGATAAGTTAAATGGCACATTATATTAATTTGTCTTGCAACTGGCGTTTGCGGCAGAGGGCTAAGATTAATCTGATCATTTAATTATATTCCATAAAATGTAGTACTAGTTCAAGCTTCAACCAAACTTTTTACTGGAAAACAATGGACAAGTTCACCCAATAGAGCTAATTAATTCAGTATTTGAGGTAAGTAGACAAGCGGCGATAGCATATGAAGCCTAAAGGGGAGTTTGCTAATTAATTAGGTTTGATAGAAGGAAATAACTGGAGCGTATTAATGTTATATTTGCTAATAGAATACCTAGTAATTTAAATCATTCCTGGGTATTGTCTAAATTAATTAATTGATTTTTCTTATTCTAACTGCCCTGTGCTACAGTTCGTTCCCGCAGTAGGGCAAAGAGGCTGAAATCAGGATGACTTCGTTTGATCCAATTTATTGTATCATTAATAACCTTGCCAACAGTTGTTTCTGCAACAACACAAGAGCCAATTCAAATTCAACTAATTAAACAAATTAACTAGAAACTTGGGCGCAAGGTGACCCGGTAATTAATAATTTTTCTATTTAAACTGCAGCAAGACGAGATAACTCAAGCTAGTTGTACTAATTAATTAGTTTTTGTAAACTAGGTAAAACTAGCGAAATTACATTCTAGGTTTGTTTCATTTCATTCACTCAATTTAAGTAACTTTATTACGGTAAGAGCTTAAACTTATAAGTTATGAAATACCTGATTGTGTTAATAGAATAAATACACTGAATCCTTATAAACGAATTAAGTAGTAAGTATTACTGAGTACCTAGCTCCTGGATGAGTTAATATCAAATTGTTTTTAAATGCTTACGTAAACATTTCTACAACTCGCAAGCCATTCATGTTAAGATAATCGAATTAATTACAACTAATTAGCTACGTCTCTTTGGACATTGCTTCAAACGATGATGACTGTAATAAATTATGTCAACATGATCGATTGGAGGAATGAGCATTCGAAATTAATGAATTAACTCAACATTTATTCGGTTCATCTCTCCGCGTACTCGCAAAGTTGTCATAATTGCAATTGATTAATTGCATCGGCAGCGAGTTACTTAAACCTGTAACGGATCACCACGTGTTAAGCTAATTGTGTGGACGACGTCTAAATTGAGACTGAATTTTACGCTCCTTTATAATAACTTACTTGTAGTAAAGCTAGTTAGTTACTTTTGGTAGGGCTACATTAGCCAAATTAGAGTTAAATAGTTTTAATTACTGAAATACCTATTAAATATGTTTAAAAAAATTGCCAGTAGTATTTTAAAAGTATGCTAATATTTATAATCAATTAATTACATGCACCATACCTACTTACACATATAACAATCACTAACTGTATTCGTGAAATATTTCTAATTGTTGCGTTAAATATTAGATGTCTAAATATATACACGCAGAAATTGTAGAAATGTTTGGAATTTCTAATTTAATTAGTTATACTCATTTCGTATATTTCCCTTACTAAATACGTATCGGCTTATTAAGATCGTAGGTGTAAAGGTAATTGCAACTTTGCATTTCCTTATCAGTAGAAGTGAATCCAAGACGTTGGATAATCATATAAATTGATTAGGGCACCTTTCGCATCCAAATTACAGGCCGCTGAAAGGCACCGATTACCTTAAGTGCCTCCAACGTAAAGGGTCTTAAACCCAAATTAAAATAGTTAATCATGCACGCTATATTTACATTCCACTATTCAATTAACGATTTTATTGGCGAATAAGTTATAGTCGGCGAAATGGATTAATTAATTTGAGGCCTTTTATTGCTAAATCAAATTTTATACAGGGGCCGCCACTGATGCAGGAAAAGTTGAGTTTTAAGTACGACATTAATTAATAAGTCTTGAGCTAATTACTAAATTGCTATATGATTATAGAGCACTGGCCTGGAATGTGACGTTAGACAAATTGATTAATTTCAGGTTCTAGTAATTATTCCTTTTGTGCTGTTTTTGACAGAGGCATTTGTTTGGTGATATTGTAATAACCGTTAGTTTTTAATATCAACATTTAATCTCAATTGCACAATAATCGATTTCTAGCATTTTTAATAAATGTCCATTAATTTCCAATTAATTTTTTACAGTAAAAGATGTATGTGGCAATTTTCTGTAGGGTTCTATGACTCTAAGTGGAGATTCGTGCTTTAGTAAGAAGAAATACAAATTAATCAGGGAAATGTGATTGCATATTATTTATAAATTTACATAGATAAGAAACAGCAGCAGCAAAAATAAGAAAGGAGTCATAAATATAGACACTTCAAGCGTGAGCAGCATAGTAGATAATATGGAAAAGCACAGGTAGACAATTCACGCATAACGGAAACGATGAAGAAAAGATTAACGACTATAGCAAAAGGATACTGGTTTTTACGGGTAGGAGTCAAGCAATCAGAAAGAGGAAGTGAATGAGTAGAGTTGATAAGACCGGAAAATAGAAAATATAGCAAAGGAAACCTTGGCAAGCGTAAGGCTGTAACATGTTAAGTAACTAGGGTATTTGAAGTAACCTTTCGTCTGCGTGTGTCTCGTTCGGTAGCTCAGTAGCCAACACTTTGTTTATTTTCTTCGATTGATTAGATTCAGAACACTTTGGATACATTATGTATATTATTTTTAGTATAAATTCCACTTTTGTATATAAACTTGTGTGTACAACATGTGTATATTAAGTGAAATAAAATAAAATAAAGTTGGGGTAGGTTTGTCAATAGGGTAAATGTGGAATTTTTTAAAATGGAATCCCGCTAGACGTTGTCGTTAAAAAAGAGATATGTTCCCACAAAATACGAAAGAAAAAAGCTTTCACGAAGAAAGTTGCGAAGACGAAGCACCACAACATTCAGCTGACAAGTTTAGAACAGAAGTTTTTAATTTGACTATGGACAACATGGACCACATTCAGTTCCAGAATCCATACTTGCAAATTACAAGGAATTGTACTAGGACTTTTAATGCTTTGATCCTTCGAGTTTACACTTTCTTCCAAACCTTTCGACAAATATTCTAGAAACCAAGTTATATTCTGAGGTAACTCAAGATAACCTACAAATGGAACTTTTAGATTTTGATTCCAAGTGGAACAAGTTGTCATCAACAGTGGCAGAGAATTAAACCGAAGAACAACCTGAACACAATGATAAAGCAAAAAATAGTACCGTTGATCATACATTCTGCAAAAAATGTATAGTTTGTTGCTACTAATTTCTGAAAAATATACATGCTAAAGCAAACCCTGATCTTGAAAAAGCATGTACCAATAGTTATTTATATGTCAAGGTAGAAAAAAGGCGCGTTGGTCTGATGCGCAAATGTTATAGCCCTCGGTACTTCACACGCCAAGGGCCAAAGACGCTGGTGATGCTTGCCCCGAATGCATACAAAACTTTATGTATGATCGAAATTTTAAAAAGGGAGATCCAGATTATATAAATCATTTCCAATAAAAACAGTGCAATTCTTACACCTATTTTAACTGAATAGTACCTTCGTAACTATGGTTTTCATTAACAGGTGTTTATAAATAATACTTACAATGGTGTCAGCGTTCGACAATAGCTATTTATGTATCTAGGGAGCAAAGGTATTCATTTCCTCCCTTGTGTCTCTGAGATTGAATTGGCACGCGGGAAGAAATAAACCTTTGCTCTAGGGATATATACGATTTTTTCTTTGAACACATGTTTTTAGTGCAAAAATTTAAAAAAATGCTTTAAGAAATCATCATAAAGATATCTGTAGTGACATTTTGCCTAATTTTTATATCAATATAACGTTGTAAAACTTTGGTGTAGTACGCATGGTGACAAAAACACAAATGCGGGAAGTCAAAAATATTATCTCACACCGGGAATTAATAAAATTACCTCCCGATGCGTGGAAATTGACAGTTTTGTATCAGAAAATTACAGCGCAATAGCCGACTTACAGAGAATAAAAAAATTATTTTTCACTCGCTGTCGTCATGTTATCGAGCGCAAAAGAATTTAACCCCGAGGGCGAAAAAGGCCTGCTTTACTCCTGAAAATAAGGTTTACAAATGCCTATTATTGATCGATTGTACATAAACATTCAGCAACCCTTTCTGTTTTAGAAGTTGCATGTGAAGGGTTCTTTTATAAAATAAAATTTATTTGAAGTAGAGTAAGAAGCTGTTTGTCTCGAGATCATTTGGAGACTTTCAAGCATGCCTTCTGAAAATGAACTGACAGATAACTTACTGTAAGCGCATGAGAAAGTTACAGATATGTGCGGTAACTGTTTATTAATCTGTTATACGTTTTTTATATTTTTTGTACTACCAGAGAAAAAAAAATGTTTTAGTCCCCTCGCCTAGGACGAGGAAAGTATTGTCCGCGTGACAAAATTATCATCTGAGATTTCCTTAGATATTCACGTTTCTAGGTTCTTAGAAGATGTTCCTCTGTCTGTCTGTCTGTGTGCCTGTCCGTCTGTGCGTCTGTCTGTTGGTGGTATACCTTAAAAACTATTTGTTGGAAAAATACGAAATTTTGCATGCAGATTATTCGTCTACCTCGCCCTTAACCGCATATACTTCCGGTGAAATATATACAGGATAAGGAGATAAAGTTCTGCCTACTTCTGCTTTAACTCAAGAACTACTACTTAAATATAGGTAATATTTTGCATACAGCTCAAGTTTTTACCGTTGACGAAAAAGGGCATATTTTGTACCCAATATATACAGGGTGATCACTCTGATTGAGACCTGTCGTGAGCGCGCCGTTTATACTGCTGTCGTAAGCCTACAGTGTAAGCGAAATTCCGTGTAGGGATGGGCGCGTGACGTGAAAACAGTCGTGTCACGTCGTGTCACGGCGTGTCACGTCGTGAACGTGACTAATATTTGAAAATCGTGACGTGAACGTGCGTGAACGTGAGTGAAAATGTCCAAGGCGTGATTCACGTTTCACGTTAATTTCACGTTAAATATTTAGTAACGAATAAAAAACTGCAGGGTGCAGCAACTTTTAAATTCATTAAATCACAAATTGTGCCAAACAAGTTACATTAGTGGCTTTATTTTTGGACCCTAATTATAAATCCTTAAAGTTCATACCTTCACATACAAGAGAAGATTATAATGCAAATAAAACTATAGATGATAATGATGAAATACATAGCAAACGACTTAAAACTGGCACATCAGCATCAGATTCTTATCTTTCTACACTTAGAGATAGCTCTGACGATCACACATGTAATTAGGATGATGTCGAAACAGAACTAAATTAGTATGCTAAATTAAAATTCGGAAATGTAGATGACATTTTAGGATTTTGGAAAAACAGTGTAAATACGCCACTGTTAAAAAAACTTGATAAATTTTAAACATACTGGCAAGTTCCGCTACAAGCGAAAGAGTATTTTCTACAGCTGGGCGAATTTTAGAAGAGCGCAGAATTAGACTTAACGCTGAAAATGTTGATTACATATTATTTTTAAATCAACATTTTAATGGTGTAGAAGTGTAGATGAACTTATTATTCTAATAAAAGTAATGGTTTGTTTTTTATACTCGGCTAACGCTAAAAATGTTAATTACGTTTTATTATTAAACCAAAAATGTATTGTGTAGATGTGTAGATAAACATATTTTTAGAAAAGTACCTAATATTTTGTTTTGTATACTCGACTTAACACTGAAAATGTTGACTACGTTTTATTTTTAAACCAATTTATTGTGTACTTGTGTAGATGAACTTATTATTCTAATAACAGTAATGTTTTTTTGTATACTCGCCTTAACGCTGAAAATGTTGATCCTTGTATAGTATTCCAACCAAAAATTGGAAAGGTATTTAAAATCCAGTACACCATGAAAAGTGTAAGTCATGTCTAAGTTGGTTTCATACAATCAGTAAATAATATTCTAATGTCAATCACCTTTCAAGTAATGGCAGTTCATCTGCAAACTGTACATGTAACTGTTTTGTTAAGGCATTGTAACATTGTGCATGATTTAAGTAGTTACTAGTTGGGTTTTCAAAACCGTTTAGTAGCATAGAAAATATTGAAAAGCGTATATGTCTTCCAAACTTCCCAATGCATCTGTCAAATATGAAGGTTATTATCGAAGTGTCACTGAATGACAATCAAACAGTAATTTTCTGAATTAAATTACGAAGTGACTTACTGTTCTCAATGCTGGCCTGATTTTAAATAGCTTTCCAATTTCTGGTTGGAATACTATACGTAAAAGTACTTTCAAACCTACTAATTAAAAGTGTTCCCTAGCAACATATACCTTCTATACTCATACCGATAAGAGAAGCGTCACTTCCAATGACAACTTTGGTATTAAAAGTAATGTCTTCGAAGACAGCTGCAAGAAATATATTTGCGATAAATCAGTATTTATCCCTTGTCGAAGTTATTGTAGTCAATTTAAATTTTTTTTATGTCAACTATTCTGATTGCAACATATCACGTAAATTATGTCAGGTGCAAAACATATTTTTAGTTCTCTTTAGGGCTTTTTCATTGGTTTAAAATTTGAATATTCTGTTCTATCTGAATTTAAATTTTGAAATGAAAGCTGCGTGTCACGTCGTGAGCGGCGTGTCACGCCGTGAACGTGAGTGAACGTGAGCGTGAACGTGCGTGAACGTGACTGTTTAAAGCAAGCGTGAAACGTGCGTGACGTGAGCGAAAATTCACTCACGCGCCCATCTCTAATTCCGTGGTATAGAGTTAAGGCGAGTGTTGAGTTATCATCGCAGTCCGTATCGGAGCCCGTTTCCGTATACCACTGGCCACAATGTATTTAATTTACTTCCCTTGTCTAAAAGACGAAGGAAGTATTGTAATCGTCAAAAAATACCTTCCAATATATCTTCAGATCTTCACGTTTTAGGATACTTAGGTGACGAAACACATGTTTTCACAATTCTGTCTACCTGTTTGTCCGTCTGTAAGCGGTATAGCTCAAACCTTATTTGTTGGAGGAAGACGATAATTTTGTATGCAGATTGTACTTCTATTTGGCTCTAAACCGAATATACTTTCGCTAAAATTTACACAGGGTGAGTACCTAAAGAAATGAAATTATGTATATTTTGCTTTAACTCAGGAACTACTAGATAAATAATAGTATATTACAGCCCGAGATGGGAAGTGTTTCATTACTGTCGAGAGATTAGTTAGCTGATTGAGACGCGAAGCGTCGAAATCAGCTATTATCTCGAGACTAAGGAAACTTCCTGTCGAGGTTTGTATACGATTTTATTCGCAACCACTTTATTCTAAACAATAATTGGAAAAATTATTATATTATGATACGACAGGTTGTGACGCGCATGAATGGATCAACGAGATTCCCAGTGTCCCCACCTACTCAGCGGTCGGGAATGTACTTCCCGCACTTGAGCGGGAAGTGAGTGCGGGAAGTAGCGGGCTGAAATGTACGACTTCCCCCACTCAAATGAGGTCAGGAATGTTAACATTACATATATGGTTGCGAATAAAAGTAATATTTTGCACATGGCCCAGGCATATTTTGGAATCAACAGATACAAGGTGACCACCTTACAAATCTATTATTGATTTTTTTAAAATTTTGAGTTTGCAAATATCAGAAGAAATTTCATTAACAGTACTTTTTAAAAGTACAGAGATATACAGGGTGCTCCATTTACACAAATAGAGATTATTATATTTAGAAATTATGAGCTCTATGTATAGCTTTAATACTCAGAAAACGGAAGGAGAAATATTTGAACACTTATAGTAATTACGTATAGGATTTTAATATATTCGCCTTAGATTTTTTTAATCTGGATTTATTTTATCACAGAATTAATTTATTCCTGTATTTCTTGTTTTTTCGGGTTTATTGTTTCTTTTACCAAGAATTACTGGATTTATATTGTCTAACTCTGGTCTCATGATTTTTTGAGAGCTCAAGTGCTTAAATTATCATTTTAGCGGCGTTTGTTCGTTATCCCTTGAAATTAAGAATCTAAGTGGGTTAATTTGTTTTTATGTTAACATACGAATATCTAAAAACAGCTAAATTTAGGGTTATGAAGCAAAAGATTGCAGTGAATACATAGCTTGTGAGTGTTATAGCAATTTTGTTAACTTATACTTTACTTTAGCTATTCAAATTCAATAATTTGTTAGAATTTCTAATGACTAGTGAATAGTGCGCCCTTTGATTCAACCAAACTAAACATCAAATTTAACTGCTTAGGTCTAGCAGAACAATTGACTCCAATTCAGGGCAGGTTTATTGTATTGTATTCTTTGTAATTATATCCGATTAGTATTGTGTTCAATGCTATTAGGTTTAATAAGAATTGTATTATATGCCAATTGGAAATCAAGCTACATTTATTATTCAAGTACTTCTAACTCCAAAAACGTGAAGATAATATTTGTACAATAGATAGCACCTTCAAATTGTCTAAATAGGTACGTAATCTTTCTTTTATTGTTTATTAGCTCATTAGTTAATTTATTTGTGTTTTATAAGCAGATACCTGCGTAGTTTCATTTAATTACTTCACACCGATGAGAATTCTAGTAGTTGGCAGTGTCTGCAGTAGAGGCCTTAAGCCTGGACTTCGGATCAGCAATTGTGCCCTACTAACATCTTTCGCAGCTGTCAGCAGCATTCCAACTCCAAAAACTGCACAGCAGTATCTCGATGTAGCTGCCTCGAAATGTATCCACCTGTGTAGGTTGTTGATAAGCCCCACACTGCAATGAACTGCCCCTGGACTTCTTCTTGTACCAAAATTGTATCCTTTATATAGGCAAGCACCTTCAGAATCCAAACAATACACTTATGACAAAAATCATGCCTTGACATTTTACCTTATGTGCAAAACGTATACGTTTACATACCCTTCTTTTAATTTTATACAGTTTGAAACAATTTTTTGGCTTCGCTTAATTGTTTCGCCATTTACCAATTTACTTCAGGCCTAACCTGTATATTTTTAGTTGAATTATATATCTTTTGCATTTCGAATTCGTAAATTTTCCAAAGCCTGTATCGAGTTCCTTTCGTTTGCGCGATGCCCTTTCTGACCTGTGGTATCTCTTACCGGAGTTCGTTGTATTGCAAGCTTTCTTTTGGAAACGAATTTGTTATCCGAGCACTTGCTGTCCTCGCTTTGGCCCGCCGCCACCGGCGTGGCTAAAGTTTGTGTGTTTAAGTCAAATTACGTACGCTCAATTAATTTAATAAGCAGTGTGTTTCTAAGGGCTGATTATGATCAGGTACAATGGCGCTTTTCTGTCTTATTTTCCCCATAGTAATTACATTTTTTCTTAGCTCTTTATTACCAGTTTCAACCACGAGTTTTTCTCGGAGGCTAAGCCGCTAGCCTTATCGCATTTTCGACACCTGCTGGCGCTCTGCTTAGTTGCTGCCGTTCGAGGGTGCCTTTGCTATAATTTGCATCCACGGCGATTTCGTCCATTATGGTAGCAGTTCACGACCAGCTTATTTTGAACAGAAGAGTGTAGCTACCCCGGCCGGCGTTTGCCTGTTAGCCGTTTATGAGCGTTGGAGAAGCGAAGTTAGTTTGTGTTATTCCGGGATTTATCGTATTTTTAATACCTGGATTTTACTTTTATACATTTTAAACCAGTAATTATTTGGAATTTAAATTCATACGTTTTGCCATTATTAACATGTAATATTCAATTTCATACATTCTCTTGCTTTTTACATTTGAATTTTTATGCTTATAGTTAATTATGCTCAGTATTTAAAAGTTGCTATTTTGATGTGTATTGACCCTCTGTAAAAGGCACAGTCACGCTTTTTTATTTTCAATAGCCTAAACAGAAGGTTTTATTAAATGACTGTGATAAGCTTATCTCACGAATGATTTGTTGGTAAAGTTATTAAAATAACCCGAAAGAGGTTTCTTGATTTTATGGGTGTCGCAACCTTCAGTTAACGTACACAACTTTGTTATAACATTATTTGCATTTTGATTATTCTGATTATTTACTACTGACACTACAAGACTATTTTATTGTTTACTAATTAAACGTTAGTCACTTGCAGTTTATTTCCTCTTATTATTTGAAGTCTTTTGATTTCTGGCGCCCATTTCCTTTCCTTTTTTTGAAGACATTCCAGGGTACACAGCTGATGATTTGAACCTACGATCCAAGGCCGACGAAATTTGAGTTAGCTAGGGCCATCGCAGTGAGTAAAGAGTTTTCAGAGCTGCCGTGGTGTATAAACCGTAGGGGGGTTGAGCTGCGATTTTTACTACCATTGCTTAATTTTATTAATTAGTCGCAGGTTGGCTTCTTTATTGCTTCAAGTTAACCCAAAATTATACAAAATATTTGTTTAGAATTTATTGTTCTTGTTATTGAGCTTATTATTCTCTGTCACTACAGTAACATGCTATTTTCAATAGTTTATGTCTATAAGGACCGATTTCATAATTAATTTTAAGTCCAATTTTAACTAAAGTAATGTTGAAATGTGCATGATGCAATATGTAGCACATGTCACTGTGCACAATCTAATGTCACTTTAGTTAATTGAAGCTTTAAATTTGATTACTATATCGGCCCTTACTCCCTAGATTTACAATATTTAAGTATATAATTTATTTAACATTGCTTAATAAATTTAGTTTAAATATCATGGATAACTATTTTATGTGAAGGAAAATAAAAAAAAACGAAACTAATAGTAACATCCAGTACACGCAAACAGCAATAGATTCTAAAAACTAAACCACTCAAACCAATTACACCTAACGTTTTTAGAAAATTCTTAAAGAAATTGAAAAACGAAACCCGTAATAACATCGAGCCCACTGGAACACTGAAAGACTCTGTAAAACTAAGCATCACAAACCAGCCCAAGTTGGATATTCTTCCGAAAAATGTAACTGCACCAAATAAAAAAATGCAACATGAAAGCAGCATTGGAAAATCCTCATACATCAAGGAATTCTACGCAACTAGAAGGGAATCTCTAACCGAAAAATGTAACTGCATCAAAACGGTAAAACTGAAAACAGTGGAATTACTATATCTCAAATGGTTGTCAATCCGTAGATTGGTTAGATGCAACACAAAGGATTTGTCTTCTTTAACTGTCCCCACCCGGAAATCCGATTGGGGGACTGTTTTACTTCCGAATTTTTTACTGTTGAAGACGTCGTTCCATTTGGGTTGACTTCTGGGAGAAACTTTCAGGCTTCCACGGTGGTTCCCCGTTGCCTTGCGCTCGCTGTGCAGCTTTATTTGGCTGAAGACACTTCCTTCTTCTAATATATAGCGATTTCAAATATTAAAACATTTTCAACTACTACATCACTGAAACCAATCAGAGCTGGATCTTTTTATATGGAAAGAACTTAACTTTGCTTTTAGTGATCTAAATTCAAAGTTGAAGTGATTTTTTGTAGTAGGTGTTAATAATAGAAGCTCGCCGGTCTCCAGCCTCAGAGAGCAAGTCATTATGTAATGTTAGCCCCCGCATCAAATTTACCTAAAACACAAACAGTGTGCTAGAAATTTGAATGGCGTTAATTTCCATTACAGTCTTACTCACATCTCCATAGCATTCGGATTTTCGATAAAGCGATCTTGGCGGCTATACGTGGATGTAGCGTAAACCAGTACGACACGCAGTTCCTTCTTCAATACCCTCTATAAATGGCGCCATATTGAGCTGCCAGAAGAGTATAAAAGAAGTATCCGAAGCTAGTTAACTTCACATGAGACTTGAACCTGAACCTGATTCTGACTACCAGCTCTAGGTCTCGACTCTGGGCATAGAGCTCCTTTCCTAGTACCTGCCCTATCTAGCACCGATGGATGCGGTTAGACTCTTATTAGAAACCCCGTTTGATGTTCACTGGTGATCCCCCCAGGCTAATATTGCCATAACCGTTTCATAACTTTAACCTAGAGCACCGCTTACCAGAATATTAGGAGAAACCTTCAGTTCACAGGCATAATCCAGATTCCTAGACGCAGGCAAATTAGGCCGCCTGCCGTGAGGCAGAGCTGCGGATCACCAGCGTCTACCTTCTCCGAACTTTCTTTGAGAGGATCTAGAGGCAGACATCGGGCCTAGTCAGCGTGCCGTGTGGGTTAACGAGTGTCCAGAAACATTGAACCGCAGAACCATTCATTAACTAAGAACTATATTGTATGTACTTAACCACATACAATTTATCTATACACTGTGTTGTTCCTGTATTTTATAAATTTGAGTAGAATGGATCCTGGGATCTGAACATTACCCGAGGCAACCAGGTTGAAACTAAACCTAACCAATTTTGCCCCTTCGCAGATATTTTAAATTAAATTTGAAAATTCCGGATCAGCTCTAGTTTCATTACAATTACAGTTTAGAAAGCAGCCTTGTGGCGAGGGTAAAGGCTTATTCCGTTTCCAGCTTTGCACTCCAGGTAGTTATGGCTTCGAAAGCATTTTGGTGGTGAAGGGTAAAGGGTTATGCCGGCCTGCATCTTCAGACCAAATATTTATTACTTGGAAAGCATACCCTTGTTGACGTTACGTAAGCAAACTCGGTAAGATTAATACTGCTTTATTACTTAAAACACATTTCTCATATATACAAATTTTTACATTCTTAACGCAACGAGTTATAAACAAACACCTGGCAACGTAGTGTTGTAATGTCTTACTAGCTAAAGGTGTAAAGACAAATGAGTATTTATTAAAAACTATTGCAGCACATCTTCGAACTGATGACCCCATGAATTGGTTCATAATTGGATATTTTTAACTAATATTTTTTAAATAAATTGTCTTTGAAGATTGAAACTGTTAAACAACATTAATTTGTTCAAATTGGATTCATGCAGATACTTCTGGAATAATGGTCTGTTTGCAATGGTATATAGCAATTACTTCACCAATAACTTCTTCTTGTTGTTTTTGTGACACCTTCTCTAATTTAGAAGTTGGAGAAAACCTGGATATATTGCTTTATGTTGGGCGATGTGAAATAATTGAAAATCTTTTAATCGAGCTAAACCACATTTCGTCCAAGAATATTGACCAGGGCTAAATTAGGTACGTTGCCCTTATTTAACTGCCATCGTCTCTCTTAAGGTTTTAACGTTATACATTTAATTTCTAGACTTTATTACACCTTCTTCGTTATGCAGCCTTTCTGTATGACGGGTTCAAATAAATTCGCTAGGTTTTATTTAACGCTATAAATTTTTAGATGACTGCCTGATTTCAAGTACTAGAGAAATAGTTGGCTGCTTTTGATTTCTATGCCGTATGTTAGCCATACCTTTGTAATTGCTGCGTGCTTAAAAGCATGGCGCCCATAGTATAATGAGTATTTGAAAGATTGCACTAACGATATCTAGACCCTAACGCCAACTAAAGGTTTTATCGCTGAGTGTTCGTGTTTTTAATAGATATTTTCCTACACGCTTTTCTCGGAAGGCTACGATGCTACCAAGTTTTCTTCTTTGTGGAATAAACCACAAAAACTACGATTGTTGTATCATCTGTTGCCGTTTCCAACATCGTCAACCATTCGGATTTTGGTGGAGCATTTAATTACCCACGACGTCTATCGTGAAGGTTATGTGGTCTAACTTGTACAAAATGGTTTGCTTAACGTAGACAATCGTCAGTCTTCTAAATTCTGAATTCACTGGTTGAATACCTTAAATACTTGATAATGTTACTTGGTTTAATACGTGCCATATCTGTAAGTTAGCCTGTAATAACATTCTAATTTATATTAAAGTAGACGGTAACTGCTGGCTGCTTTCGAAATGGTTGTTAAGAAATATTTTGTTGAAATATCTACCTAACATATTAAATATAACCGTTATTATTGGATAGATGGCTTTACGTTTCCTGTGTCATTCACTTTCTTAAGGTACGACACATATGCCGCTTGGTAACAACAAACGATCGTGCTACTGCCTCGAATGACTCTCGATGTATCCTACTTTACGTTACAAAGCCTGGCGCCCATTAACTAACATTGTACCTACTTTTTACGATCAGTAATTTATTTGGCCCATGACCACTGTACCATTCGAAATTCATAAGCTAACTATCAGATATCAGGTGGATAAGGTAAAATTCGGCATTATAATCTTATTTTGTTGGCTATCGTACGTAAGAAGAGAAATGCTTATATATTCATATATACTTGAACCCCCTCTATGTTGATGCTGCTGTTGGCGTAACGAAGTAAAAAAATAATTCTGAATAAATCTAAATAAGATTTCCGGTTTAAGCCTCAACCTCGTCCAATGCTGCTTATCTTTATAACGACCGCAACCCCGAATTTAAGACCCCGACAAGACGGAGGCAGGCTTATAATTAAAATCCGAAAAATCCAAAACTAGCAGATTCGCCGGGAGCGAGAAAAGTCTGGAAGATCGTAAAAAGCGGCCTATAGGTGTGAAAAGCGTGCTCTTGAATGTCGACGGGAAATGAGGTTGCAGGGACAGGAGATTAAACCGGAACCGTCCCCGCGCGTCCTCACCGCGTCCTTGTGCACCTCGTTCGGCTTAGTAAGTGAAATTTGACGGGCGAATTTCGCGAGGCTCCCGATTTTTCCCCGCCCGTCTTGTAATTATTCCCGCTCGGTGCAGGCGCGCGGCTGAGAGCTCGTTTATTGCCGCAGAAATGGGTCGTCGCGAAAAGTCAATAAAATCGAAGAACTTAAAATTCAAAAGCTATTAAAAACAGCGGCGAAAACCAATTCCGAACTTTCAATACGGCGCCGGGGCGCTAATGGGCGCCCTTGCGCCCGGCGCTCTAAGGGCCAGAATCTCGAGCCGCGCGGATCTGGAAATGACGGCTTTCTTGGGAAGTCCCTGGAGACAGACTCTGCGAGGGGAGCAGGCTCGAGGCGCTCGCCCTTCGGTTTATTGGCGCTGTTTTGATTGAAGTCTGGAATTCAGCCGCGTGGAAGTTCGGATTCGCAGCTGAATTCTGGAAATTCTCCCGAAACGCTGAGGTGGAGTTTCTGCTATTGTTATGCACTGCTCAAGATGATATGCGAGTCGATTTTAAACATTTTCTGCATCAGCAAAGTGAAAATTTTGACATAATTGTAGTTTAAGGTTTTTCTAACACGTGTCACTCCTATCAGAGTAGTCATAGCCGTTAAGGGTTGAATTGCCGGCTGCACGTGCAATGTGGAATGTGAAATTGCAAGAACGCTCTAAGATGAAACTGCTAGTTGTTATGGTAAAGCCAGACCATCGTGTAGAATCAAAACCACGCGGTCCGACTCATTGGACTTGCCTCTGTACCATCACAAGTCTTTTCATTGAGACCTTGAACGCCTCTGTTGCTTAGATTTTCTCAGTTATCCAAAACTAGTTGTTGGTACCATTAGCAGTCCAAGAAACAACCAGCAATCATGTCTGGATCTTACAGTGGTCTTGTTTTCTAACTGACCATATCTCTAAGTTCTATGGGAAAATTGAAAAATCACAAATTTCATGAGACCGAATATGATGTTTCAATAATGTTTCTGCTTCAAAACTTAATTGTTGGTGCCGTGAACTGTTCAGGGAACCATCAGTCGTCTAGAACACAATATCTTAAAATATTCGATTTTACGGCGGACTTGCTACCTAACATATTTGCGTCATTTAATAAAATAGGGTTCGAGTCAGAGATTTCATGAAGTCGATTATGAACTTTTAGGTGATGTTTCTGTTGGCAAAGAGCTGTACAAGATACTCTCAGCAATCGTGTCCATCACCTTATCTTATTATTATTATCTTATTTCATACTTTGTTACTGACAGCAGGTTAAGACGAATACCGGATCATTTTCGAACATATGATCAAAGAAACGGTGTAAAAGAACCGCTATACTAGTAAGAAATAAATTAATGAATATAATACCACTTAGTCAGATCTGAAATAAAGAAATCGGTTACAAGGGTCTGCAGTGTTATGTAGTAACTACTTATTTTGATGTAACCAAAGATATGCAAGTATATCTAAGGCAAGAAGAAGCATTTATCAAAAATAAAGCTCTATTAATAGCAATAGATAGCAACGCAAGATTTGCGATGTGGCATGACTTGGCCACAAATGCGAGAAGGAAAGAAACGGGGAAGTTCATAGCAACAGAAAACTTCTATATAATAAACAAGGCCACTTTGGCTTATTTACTTTTGACAATGATAGAGGGCAAAGTAATAAAGACTTGCAGCATGCAGAGAAAACAACAGAACCGACAGAAGAAAGCGGTGATGTCTGAGCACCGATGGACGTTTGTGATCTGAATGCAGGTGAAAGAAAATATGCGCCAGAGCGAGGAGCCGGTGCATAATTGCATGTGAATGTTAGTGATTTGCATGTAGGTAAAACAGCATACTCACCGAAGACAGTTGGCGATACTTGAGCGTCGATAGACTTGCCATAAACTTGCCAGAAGCAGGCCATGCACGTCTGCACGCAAACGTACTTCCAATGCATGCAAGAGCTGGGCAAGATAGCGACAGTATGCTACTGTGATCTTAAATGTTGTGTTGCTTGAAATTAAGGATTAACTCAAAAAAGTCAAGAAAATCTACTTCAAGAATTGGTAGTGGTGTATTGACAACATAAAACGCCCGTTTAACAGGTTTTGTAAAAACTGATAACTTAAAGTCTAATGAAATAGCCTTTTCAATTGATATTGGGTTTCAACTCCCTGTGAAAACGTGTTTGTAAGGTGTGTTGCTGATTTTGGAGTGGGTTCTGTATAAATGGTTCTTCTGGAGGGGCGAAATGTTTGACCCAGTGTCAATAATAGAATTAGTTTTGTGTCTATGATCGAAAATGCACAGAAAATCAACCCCGTGTTTGTCTGCAGTAAACGTGGGTTGAGTGAGTTCACGTACACGCTGTAATCGCTTTTTTAAAAAAACACGGTTTGTTGCACTTGATCTCATTATCTGCAAAAGTAGTAGCATAAACGAGGTTGCCTTGAAAGCTGTCTACGCAGTACAGGGAACATTACGAAACGCCAACTGTGGATTTCTGTGTTTAATAGCTATTATTTGAAGATTGTGGGGTTGGTTACAAAGAATTGTGCGGTGTATTGATAGAATACTTTTGTAGAAGATTCTGTGAGAGTGCTGGGACCGATCTATCGATATCCGCCAAGCTTCTCATTTTTATTTAAGTTAATGTAACTTTTGCAGTGGCATGTCTTCATTTGTACATGCGAAGGTTTGTATATGGAAGGTAGTTTAGGAATATACAGGTATCTCATTACATTTTCAGGAAATCCCACCTTGGTGGATTCTTTTGCACGTCGAACAGGAGAGCTAAGGGGTCTTGGTCAGACGACGTATTAAATAGCGTTGGCAATTTTGAAGTGTTCGGAGTGTCCTTGCAAGCTACTAGGCGCGTTTTAATGTATTGGAACATTGAATATCAGGCGGTCTGGTTAAAATATCACAAATTTGGGAATGCAGGTAATTGCAGGGCTGTAAAGTTGAATTTCTGAGTCTGATCGACTACCCCGTTTTGAGTGAAATATCGGTCGATTAATATGAAGCATAAAGGAATATCGGCCCAATTGAACGCCGGGAAATTCAACCTGTGGTCGATGTGAAAGTTGATATTGCTCTTATCTTTTTTGGGCGCTGAAATAGTGCAGGAGCTATGCCATGTCTCGTGTGCACTTCTATGTCCCCTAAGTTTTGTTGCGAGGCTTTGTTATACACCTATTGGAGTGTAAAAAAAAGTTGGTTGCATGATCCAAATGTTGATCGTTTGGTCGCCATATTGAAAAATGGCCGCCAAATCGCTAGATTGTTTCTTTTAGTGGATCTCTGCACCCAGTTGTCGGATTTTATTTTTTAAATCTTATTTTATTCCTCTATTTAAGGCAAACAAATTTTGTAATTGCACATTTTTTGTTAAATCACTTAGTTTTGGAAGTACAATAAAAATTTAACAATGGCGGGTTTTTTATGTTATGAATACAGGAATTAAATAAAAAACGTAAAGATATGTTTAAACAAAAATATTTAATTTAGTTGTTACCAAACACATTCATTATAGTGGATAGTATTGATACAGATCAGTAGCATGGTCTTGAACAAAGAGAAATTGCAAATCTCAGAAGACTGACAGAGTTATATAAGTATAAGAGGGTTCTTGCATTGGTCCCAAACACTACTTTTACATTTGCAAAAGTCACAACACATTATTTTGAGTCTTCTACAGAGACATTTATATTATCTCTAAAGCATGTCTGGCAATAACATGGCTTAGGAAAATCTTCGGGGTCCGTTGGATCATCTGTCACTTGTGGAATTAAGGTGTCATCTTCCTCTATATAGCCATAGTCCAATGGATTGAGTTTCTCAGACGGTTCCAAAGCATAAATCCATTTGTAGCATTGCAAGTAGCTTGTTTTGATATAAAGACGGATAGATTTTGATGTAGGGGCCGAATCTTGAAAGTTTTGTAATTTTTTGTGATGGAACTGATGAAAACGCAATTTATTCATTGTTCCTAAGCTTGAGCCAAGTGATCGAACTAGAAATTCTTCTGCTTTTTTCACCATGTCATCATTCAGTGGCTCTTTGCCAAAATCTAACAAAAGGCCTTCTGCATATGTTTCAGCTACTTTTAAAGCTGTTAACTTCGTACTGACCTTGCTTGTCGTGTCGCAGCCGGTTAAAGAATGAATAGCTGGTAAAGCTGTTAAAACAGTAAGTGGTAGTCTGTCTTCAAAGTTGTGGATGGGAATGTACCTTGATGTTTTTCCTACTCCAAAAGCAATCCATAGTTCTTTCAGTCCAAACATTTTCCACTTCTGTAGGTAGTGATAGAGTGCACAAACAAACACATCGGTATCAGTAGAACAAATAACCACGTTGCTT
Organism: Agriotes lineatus; assembly: GCA_940337035.1. Classification (NCBI taxonomy): domain Eukaryota; kingdom Metazoa; phylum Arthropoda; class Insecta; order Coleoptera; family Elateridae; genus Agriotes; species Agriotes lineatus. The sequence continues at coordinate 90,978,827 of OW679203.1, forward strand.
ACTTTTGAAGTCAGTGTCATGTGTGAAATATGGCTTAACATCCTCTCATCCGTTCCTTCGTGATCCGATTCCAAAGAAAATTCTTCTTTTACTATCCCATCTTTTATACAAAAACATCTTGGTTGACCACCTTTTACTACACCATCGAGATAAATGGGAACAGATGCAGTGACAGAATCTTTTTTCCTGGACATCCATTCAACAAAGTATGAATGTAACAGTTCTTTGTTTTTACACGAGGCCCAGTAAGCGTCAGTATCCACAGGAAGCGGCGTGGTGTCATTTGGGGATCCATATTCTACAGGTTGTGTCCGTGATCTTTTGGACCTCTCAAACCCTTTTACACTTTTTTCCTTATAAACGTCAAAAACGATGTCGATGCGTTCACTGTTGTGAGAGGCTTGGCATATAGATCTCCAAATGCTTCCTACAAATTCTTCATATGTCTTCAGTTTCAAAGATTTATCTGGAACCTTCCTTGCAAATGCCATGAAGTATATAACTGTTGCTTTGCCAGAAGATTGAGGAGTTAAAGAATTTGGGGGTGTGTGTAACTTTTTTTCAAGTTCATGCACCAGCTGTGATTTATCAGTTTTTGTCAGAAATCCATTTCTAGTCAAAAACAATTAGGTAGAAGTTAATTCGTAAGACAAAAGATAATTTATATCATATCCTCGACTCCGTGCAATATCAACTAAACGAAGAGCCTGTGCAGTTTCTTTATTTACGTCCACTTCTAACGGATTTATTGTTTTACTACTTCCTTTTACGATAAAGGTATTGGATTCACCCCAAAAATTCGAAATTGAGTTTTCAACAGATCTTCACGTTTCAGAGTCCCCTGAACCCAAAAAACATGTTTTTTTCATTGGTCTGTCTGTCTGTCTGTGTGTCTGTCTGTGTGTCTGTCTGTCTGTCTGTGTGTCTGTGAACAGAATATCTCAAAAACGAAAAGAGGTATGGCATTGAAACTTCATATATAAGTTTTATGTACTATGTAGATGAGACAGAAAGCTTTTGATGAAAATCGCATAACCGGAAGTAGGTGTTTATTCTTGCGATTTTTAAATTTTTTTCGATTTTTTCAAACTTCACATTTTTATTACATTTTGGATGTGTATTGATGTGAGATAGGTGATTTTCCAGTTGAATACTTCTAAAATGGGTTTCTTTTGTTTTTTTTCTATTTTTTTATTAACTCCTATTTTAAATAGAACACCAGGTATATTATTACATTGTTGAATTTAGCTTAAAATTCTAGAGAAAATTTGTCTCTTCAACTAACGCTCTATTTTGTACCGTTTTTGTAGAACTTACAATTGTTGAAAATGTTTGACAAATGCTTAGAAATTAAAAATCAAATTTTTGGCTAATTATAAGATCACTGTAAAAGGAAGTTGTGTGAGTGTATCACACCAGATTTTTTTTTTTTTTTCAGTCTCTTAATGGGTTGCATTATACTGAATGACTTATCTTCAAATCTGTCTTTCCGAAACTGAGTATGTGCTTCTTCTCCTATTTGTATGCAGTTCAAAAGATCAGTGCTTGTTCCACGGTCTATCTTTTGTTTAGTAATAATGTTTTGTAGCTGTATTCTAATTCTGGAACCAGTTGTCATGAACGGGTCTCCTTGTTTCTTCATGAAGGTAACAATTCTTCTAACGCATAGCTCATCAGCAATTGTAGTCTTGTTGGAAAACTCGTGATGCAAAGTGTATTCATCTTCATAGACAAGGCCACATACATCACGCAAAGCTTGTGCTATTTGGACTTTCTCATGTTTGATTAGATCGTGAAGCAACACAGCTTCCTTTCTTCGTGTTACTCCAATGATTCCTCCTTGGCATTTAGCTGGTTTGTCGTAGTTCTGTTTTAATGCTTGATCCATAGTCACACAACTGAACTTTCTCTGAGTATTTTTTTACAACAAAATGTCCAGCTTTGAAATCCGCATAGATCTCAGGAAAATCTACTGGAAAATGTAAACAATCCTCTAAGAAAACACTTGCCCACCGAGAATAGTTTGTCTTGTCAAATGCAAAGAAGAGTGGTATTGACCGCATTAAGGCACTAATATTTAGATCCCAATTACCTTCTCTCTGTGCGCGGGTAAGATCTCTCAATATGGGAAATAAAGTTACCAGGCTCTGGTACCAATACCGAAAATTCTCATTTTCTCTACCTTGTTCTTTAGCAAAATTTTCTATTTCTTCCACTACATTTGGAATTTGTTGTTTAAGAGCTTCTACTTGAAGTCTTGTACCTAACAAATCTTTAGTCTTAATGCATTCTGTTAATGTTGTAATTACCTTTACAGTGTTTTCTGACTTATTATGACTTTCCAGAAATGCTTCAAATAATAAACGTTGCAAAGCTTCAGCTAGCATAGAAACCCTCTTATGGCACGAGAATAATGCTTTCCAGCAAGTACAGTCTCGACAATGTTTGGTCCAAACGTTTCAGTTTCAATGAAAATGTTTTTACTCCACTTTCTGCTAAATATTTTACCAAACAAGCCATAACATCTTTTGCAAAATGAAAA